>PVIY010001381.1:94876-152970 GCA_004026745.1 Myrmecophaga tridactyla | reverse complement strand
AGATACAGTAATGGAATGAAGTAGAGAATTGATGAGTTTTAAAAATTTTTTTGCCTAAACTCAAACCTACAAATACAGGTAGATATTTCTGAATAGTCAAAAAATTTAATGGGATTTCAAGTGTTCATTTCTAGAATTAAAAAAAAAGATAGTATTGGTAATTTTTACTAATGACACTTTTGATAACCAATTTATTATACTCATGGATAGAAAATATATATGTGTTTACAGGTGTTTGAAAAAATATATATGTATGTTTACAAGTGTTTTATGTTACCCTTTCTTATCACAGAAACAATTTGATTTTAAGAAATTTTGAAAAGCTGCTTTGGATTTAATATTCTCTCGTTTTGTAACAATAACAATGAAATGGTCAAAAGATAGCTTTTAAAATCACAAGGGTAATTACAATTTGATTGTCAAGAGCAGGGATGATTAAGAGTTAATTTGTGGGACCCAAGAAATAAGTGACTGAAAGGGCCATCCTTTTTCTGGTGTGGATTTCTTTTGCCATGAAAGCACTTTTATGGGGAGACCTACAGATTTGCAGGAGCACCTGAACCCCGACTCTACACCATGAAAAGAATGAGAAGCCTACTATACTAATAAACTGCCAGCTAACCCTGCTGCAGACTAGGGAGTGAGTGCTGGGTAGGTTTTCATGAGAAGACATGCTGCGAGAATAGGAGAACTGTTCATTTGTGAAGCTGGGTAAAATGGCAGGAAACAGCTTTTATACCACATTAATAAATATTTTCCAAGTTTCTACCCTGGATCCCATGTATGGACCGTGGGAGCAGCCACAGTTGTTTCCTCAGTTATAAAGGGAGCAGATGGGACTTTGAATGAACATTGCTCTAGATTCCGTCTGGGGGGGGAAGAGTCTAAAGGCAGCCAGGAGCCCTCTGTCTTCTCACCTGTACAGTAGGCTGAACTTGAGTTGGTATCTCAGGTGGTGGCTCATTTTGCTGCCACAGGTAAGTGCTTATTTATAATCCTGGATTTGAGTATGTTTCCTTTTTCCCTGGCTTCTGTCCTTTACCCAGCGTGTTCCACAGAGAGGCATCGTGGTGCCAAAGGGGCCCATCTTCACTGCAGCCCCACCTCACATCATGTTCCATGATCAGTTACTTTCATGTTAAATAACTTCAGTATGGGGTAGTGGTGGTGTTCTGGTCTTACCTGTTCATTGTTTTTATTTTAAATACTTTTTAAATTTAAAATTAAATTTCTTAGTGATAAAAAAATCAGGGTAACAAATCCTGCTACCTCCTAAAATACTCTTTAGAATGTCACCTGCTAAGTTGGGTGTACAGCCTTCTATCTATTTTCTGTGCATTCATAAACAAATATTTTTTTCCCTCGGGTAGGGTCATAATATAAATACTTTGCCTACATTTTTTTCCATCTTAACTTTTTTGTTTTGAAATATTCCCAAACTTACAGGACAACTGCAAAAATAATATAAAATCCTACAGAGAACTCCAACATAACACCCAACAGTACCCAGATCTGCCACTTTTAACATTTCACTGCATTTGTCATATCATCTGTCCGTCCATCCATCCGTCTGTCTTGTCTATTTCTAAACATTTAAGAGTAGGTTGGATACATCATTCTTCTTGAATACTTAATACTTCCATGTATATTTCTGAAGAACAAGGATATTCACTCGTATAACCACCTTAAGTACAATTACCAAGTTCGATAAATTTAATATTGATATAAAACTAATAGAGTATATTCCAGTTTTTTCATTTGTCCAAATAATGTCCTTTTGGCACTTTTTTCCATTATCAGATCCAGTCCAGGATCATGTATTGCATTTATACTTTTTTTTTTGGCATGGCAAGCTCTGGGAATCGAACCCAGGTCTCCGGCATGGCAGGCAGGAACTCTACCACTGAGCCACTGTTGCCCACCCCATGAATTGCATTTAAATGTCATTGTCTCTTTATGTTGTCTATATTAAAATTTATTCTTTTTTTTTTTTTTAATTTGCATATGGGCAGGAGGCACCAGGGATTGAACTCCAGACCTCCAGCACGGCAGGTCGGAGCTCTACCTGCTGAGCCACGGCAGCTGCCCTATTCTTTTTTTAACTTAATTATAGATTGTGAATATTTTTCTATCTTGTTCTTCTAGATTTACCTTATTCCTCTTAAATGTTATAGACTAAACTATTGGATAGATGTACTATACTTTACAAATTTTTTTAAAAATGAGCATCTGGTGTACTTTCAGATTTTTTCTTTGCTATTATAAATAGTTCCCACAATTAACAGTATTGTATTTATATCATCATAAACCTATATGAGTATGTCTTTAGGTAACTCCTCTAAATAGAATTGTTGAGGCAAAGAATATGCACATACTGCATTTTGATGGACCTTAAGGGATGTTATCTTGTTTTTGTTTTGTTGCTGTTAAGTGCCTTTTTACTGTGATCCAAGATGCTACACACTATTGTCTAGGAACAGTACAATCATTAATTGAGTGCTTGGAAACAAAGGGCAAAAGAAGGGGAGGTTTAACCCTTACTTCATATTTCCATACAACGTAATAGCATATGTAAGAGAGTATAAAAAATGAAATCCTTTTGGATGTGTGTGAGAGCTGTGTAAACACGGTATTTAATAAATGTGTTGTTGGGCCAATTTAACATTATTAGGTTGGAAGCACTAGTAATAGCATATGTGGGCCTCTTGGGCTTTCCTTTTTCTTTGGTCCTCTGAGCACCCCACCACTCCTGATAGATTTTTCCTTACCCCCTACCCACTGCTGGTATTCATTCTTAAATAATTTTGGATTTTATGCCCAAAAGATCTTTTGCTTGTTGACAGATTCTGTGAATACCAATGTTTTCTTCTTTGGCACTGTCTAAGAAAGATTAGTTTGGGGATTTGCTAACATATTCTAAAAGCAAAAACTGTTTTGTTCAGATCCATCTGAAAAGTTTAGCTAAACTCCATAAGGGAGACTGAATTTGTTTTTAGGGAAGGTCACTATGATGGTTCGTATGTTTTTTCATTTGTCCAAATAATGTCCTTTTGGAACTTTTTTCCACTATCAAATCCAGCCCAGGATCATGTATCCAGTTTAACACCCACTCTTGACTAAATCACGTCATCCAGGGAGATGATGTAATTAGTTTCAAACATACAGTATTGAATAGGATTATTCTACCTTTATGAAATGGGATTTTGATTAAAACATGGCTTTTCTAGGGGGCATACATCCTTTCAAACCAGCACAGTTTGTTTGCTTGTTTGTTTTGGGAAGCGCATGGGCTGGAAAATGAAGATAACCTTCCATTATTTTTAACTCTTAAGTGAAAATAAGAGTTTTAAAATTTTATTTAAAATAGGCTTTGGCATATTTTAAAGTAATGAGAATAACTTCTGGTCCACTGTTAGTCACAGAAGGAAAAATATTGCCTGATGTGTTCCTGTTAACGTGCTTTACTTAATGTCTAAGTACAGAATGACTGCCTACAATAAAGTGACTTTATTTTTGTATAGATTATTCGGTGGTGCATAGCTTTTGATAAAGTGTGTCTTTATCTTTTTATTTTATGAAGTCTTACAATCAGAACATTGATAAAATATTTGTATTACCTATTAGCATTGAAGATCTCTCTTCCTTAGAGATCCAGTGTGATTTCTCTTCACTGCTACTTTTAATTTTTGGATTAGATTTCTTCCTTAAATAAGCTTCCTGTGTGATCGTTTCCATTCGTAATTTTTCATATTTCTGTTATCACATCTCAATTCTTTTGGACAACAGTTTCTTTGAAAATAAAGCATGAAATCCAAACACGTTCTTTAAGTGATTGGTGGGATTATAATAGTTACAAAGCATGTTTATCTACAGTGAAAAATATTTTCCCAAGCATTTTGTTTTATTTCAAAACTAATTCGTGGGTTTTATCCCCTATTTTTTATATATGGGGAAAGAGTCTCTTGTTCTCCTTTTAAAAAATAGGTAGAAGATGGGTTTTGTAGGAGAATTTAAAAGACAGATTTTTTCCTAGGACTTTATTTTCCCCACTAGGGCGTGGCATTTTGTAAGAATGTTAGAAGTGTCAATATCATACCAATCCTTGCTGGCAAAGGATTTTTGAATCGCCTGTTTTGTGATTTAAAAACATGACTGACTGACTCTGATCGTCAAATGTGTAAATGATCTTCACAGCAATAAAAGATCCTGAAGAGCTTGAAGTAGCTGTGAAACCTGATCATCTGATCACTCCTGTAGAAGACTTTACTACCAGTGTGCGCTTGCTTCCAGCTGAAGGGTTAGTAGTGGTGTAAGGCTCCATCCTGGTGCCTGCAGACTCTAGCTATGTAGAAACACCACATTAACATTTAGTATTTCTTTACTCAGTCAGCATCTTTACCCCTCTCTGGTCCTAGAATGGAGAATATTTTAGGTCTTAAATTAATTGAATATTTGTGTATCCTGTTATTAAATACACTTATGATAAGTGCATTTAAAAACATCCAAAATTAATTTGAACCTGACATTCTTGATTTTTTCCCCCCAGTGGCCATTGATTTCAACAAAGAGGTTTCTCATGCTATAAAATCTTGAATTTGGGATACCAATTTAATAGATACATCAGTGTCTAAGATGAAAGTTAGAGCTCATAGTCAAAGCACCACACGAGTATTTTTCTGATTGTTCTGGTTCTATATTCCATCTCTTTCCCGGAGACATGGCAAATAGTGATGGTGGTACTCATAATAACCATCTATTGAGCGGGCACTATATGTCAGATACTTTGTTGGGCAGTTTGCAAATTCTGTCTTATTCAATCCTAGTAGAAATATATATATTTTTTAATTCTAGTGCTTCGAGAATTAAGGGACTTTTCCAAGATCATTCATTCGGAATCATTTGGATTTTGCTCTAAGTGCTCATTCCACTCTGTTATTCTGTGGTGGTCCTCATGCCATGAAGGCGGGAATACCTTTATGGTTTCCTTTCCTTCAAAGCATTTTGAAAATGATTATTTAATATTAGTTTTTTTGAGAGTTCAGCTTTTGGCAAGCTTTTGGTTTCTGCACATAAAATACTTGATGCAAGGAGAGATAGTACCTGCAGATGGTAAAATCATATCTGTTCCTTGCTTCAACATTCATACCTTTTCATGCTCACCCTCAGTAAGTGGCCTTAGCATTTCTTGAAGCTCTTGCCTTCCTGCCAGTGGAAACTTCAGGCTTCAGGGCATATTTAATGGCAGAGAAAGTAAGGCACAAACATAATACTATGTAGACTATGAACATGAGTCTTTTTTCACTCCCTTGAGCATTAGTTGACTGCCCCTAGCTTCATCTTGAACCCAAGTGACGGTGTACAGAGTTGGATTCAGGAAGCCTAGTACAATGTCATGATTGGGAATTGACCTGGGATAAAGTAAATGCCTAACTCCAATTTGCTTTCCCTTTGTCTTTTCTAAATCTACCAGATGCGAACCTCTGACTGGAGGTTGGGGTTGAGCCTGGTAGAGGCTGAGGATGAGATCTTTATTTAGAAGAAAGTAGTCTTGAGAAAATGAAGAGGACAGATTTTGGTGACTCGCATAGAATCCAATACCTGTGTTAATAGTTCTGAATGAAAAAATGGGGTCAGAAGTATTAAGCTTAAGATGTGAAAGAGTTTTGCTATGATGAATAATTTGGGACTAAAGGATATATTCAGCCTAATCTGAAAGTTCCCTCCATAGACTAAGAAGAGAAATGGTGGAGATCATAAACAGCAATTACAAATATCCTAAATACTAAAAGAAACAGTTTGGGCTGACTATTGGGTTTGAGTATAAAAAATTTGTGGCTTTGACGTTAGTGATGCTTAGAATATGAGACACAACACTAATTGCCAAGTATGTTTTGTATGTATTGCATACACCTCAGAGGTAGATAACAGAGCCACCCTTTTGCACCTGCTCTTTCTGAGTGTTCCTGTCATTGTTGTAACAAATTATTAATGTCATGTTGATAAGCAGATGGTCATGATCTGTGTTTCTTCTTGATTATGCGAAGTGCCTTATTAGAACCCTATATCTTTTTTTTTTTTTTGGAACTTTTTTTTTATTGTGAAAAACAACATATATACAAAAAAGCAATAAATTTCCAAGTACATTTTAACAAGTAGTTATACAACAAGTTTTAAAGTTTGGTATGAATTATAGTTCCATGATTTTTTACCTTTTCTTCTAGCTGCTCCAAGACAATGGAGACCAAAAGAAATATCAATATATTGATTCAACAGTCGTGTTCATTTGTTAAATCCTGTCTTCTGTATTCTACTCTTCCTTCTCTTTTTTCTTTCTTTTTTTTGTGAAAAATAGCATATATACAAAAAAAAGCAATAAATTTCAAAGTTCATTGCAACAACTAGTTGTAGAACACATTTCAGAGTTTGGTATGGGTTACAATTCCACAATTTTAGGTTTTTATTTCTAGCCTTATTAGCACCCTATATCTTAAATCATACTAGGAAAGTGACCAGAAAATGAAATTGCAGGAAAAGGTAGTTATAATTGAATATATGCCATTTATAAAGTCTGGTTTTGGTAATTGGCATAAATACTTCAAGCAAATGTCAGCTTAGGAATCTCCTTCACGCCGTCGGGCACATTATGCCATGGGAGAAGATATCTCTTGTCATTAGAATTTCCTTTATTAGAACCTTTGGATTCAGTGTCTCTGGTGGGCAATGAGAAATTCAGGTGTTCAGGGAAAGAGAGTGAATTCTGCCCTGCTTATTCCATGCAGGTGCTGTGAGGGTAAGGCCCCAGGTAATGGTCTCAGTAATGGAATGGCAGAAATCATTCTTCTTCTGCTTTCCTCATTTTGATCCTGACCCATTCCTCTTTAATTTGTTTGTACCCTATGGCTTGGCCTAACATTTCTATCCACTAAACCCATCCACTCCTCTTACCAAAACCCAGAACACAAAGGTCAGCTTTGGGAGTAGACTTATTATGCAGTTGATGGTCTCAGATAGACTAAATTTTAAAACAGTCTGGAAGGAGATGGGTTCCTAGGCCAGATAAAGCCCTGAAACCCAGAGGGCCCAGCCTCTCCAGAACATCAACTAGTTCCATCCCCCTATCACATATTGTTGACATCTCTTTCCAACATGAAAAAGTTAGAATGGCCATAGCCCAAATACCCCTAAAGATTGGGAGAAAGAGCCAAGGAGGTGGTGGAGTTATACAGACAAGTTAGGATTTAACAAATGAATATGATTGTTGAATCATTATATTGATATTTCTTTTAGTCTCCAGCAGCTAAGAGCAGCTAGAAGTAAAAACCTAAAATTGTGGAATTATAATCCATACCAAACCCTAAAATCTGTTCTATAACTAATTGTTGCAGTGCACTTTGAAATTTATTGCTTTTTTATATATGTTATTTTTCACAATAAAAGAAAGTCAGTCTGGAAGACTGAGTAAAGGCTCTCGAGTTTATTTTGGAGAACTTGAACTTAAAACAACATTACATTAAAGAGGATTCCCAGTCATCAGTCATTGGGGACACTTTCTAATGAATTCTGAGGTCATGATGCTGTTCTGGCTTCATATTAAGTACAGGGGAATTTAAGATGTTTGTTGTGTATTACTATGAATGTAATCTGAAAAAAAAATCCTAAATAACATCAAGCTTATTTATATATATCCAAATATTCTTGTAAATGTGTATTCAGGAAGTTTTAAAAATTGATACCATTCATATTCTGTGTGTATTTTTTCCACACAGAATTACTTTATATGAATGCTTGCATTCATGAGCATAAATCACATAATGACCAGAAATATAATATTCAAGGGGAGAATGGCATTTCATTCTGGGTCTAAAGAATAATGGTATTAAGAAGTACAAATTTAACAAAAACTCTAAGCAGTGGAGTAAGAAACTTCAGGACATTGTGGCTAGAATCTGGAGAGGCCATCTGACAAAGAGGCTGGAATATAATACATTGTACCAGAAAAATCCTCCCATAAGAATGTGTTCTGTAGCCGACCTCTGGGCATACCTGAGAGTTACTTCTGGAGGACCTCTTTTGTTGCTCAGATGTGGCCTCTCCCTCTTTAAGCCCAACTCTGCAAGTGAAATCATTACCCGTGATAAAATGTTCTTCATTAATACAAATACGATTGTTGTGTATAGAAAGTTTGTGTATAGAAAGTTTGTTCCTAGAGACTTCTCTTTGCCAGTTACCCTTATGTTTGATTTCCAAGTGATGAAAGGGGAAGAATTGAAGAATGCATTTTTCATAAAATACAGGAAGTCATCAAGGTCATCCATACAAGCAAAATCTGGTTTATTCCATTATGCGTGCATCAGGCATTGCAGGTACTTCAATATAGGTTAGATGGGCTAGTGCTGTAATGAAAATATAGAAGTCCCTGGTTCCTAATGATAACTGAGGAAAGAACAAAATAAATAGCCACAACAATAAAAATAAAACCTCAGTGGCATGTTAAACTCTGAAAATTATGCACGGGGTACTCTGGGGACAAAGAGAAGACGCCCCTAAAACAAAAACTTCCTAGAGGAGAAAGCCTTCAGAGTGAGTGGGCACAGGCATAGAGGGGTAGAGCTTGTGAGACCACTAGGAAACTATATGACCTCTGCAGCTGGAGAGATGAGAAAGACATTGAGTGCTATGCCATAGAAAAATCCCAGATTTAAGAAAAAGCTTGATGAACTATACACAGGAAGCTAATGGGCTGGGCCAGGCTAGAAGTGTTGGGAAAGAAAGGGATAGAGAAGGAGACGTCACTGGTGACCCATTCTCCCTTAGTGCTTTGGAATGTGGGGAAATGAACACATTTCTCAAGAGAGCCACTGTGCCAGAATGCTGTGCCAGTGTGGTTTTGTAAATGGACCAGAATTATTTTATTAGAGGTTGGGCGGTGGCCAGGATGAGAGACGGGAATGGCAGCACGATTAACTGGTCTGTACACTTCACATGGCATTTGGGGAAATGCCGATTCTGTGCTGTATGACTGTAGTCTTGTGTTCTGACTCCTTGTCTAGTGCAGTGAATGCTGGTTAAACAAGCTCTGCCAGACTCTAAATTCTGTTTCTGGGTTTTACCATTCAGCTATTTTTGAATCAAATAAATATTAGCATTTTTCTCCTCTTTAAAAGACCATAGTCACAAAAACACCCGCAGTGTATAGCATTGCTGGAATTAAATATATATATGTATATATATGATATGTCAGTACTTTTATATGACAACTGCAACTGAAAGGACAGCCAGAATTGGTGAGCTCTTAAAGCATATTCATCCACTCAGCAAGTCTATATTGAGCACCTACTCTGTGCCAAGAAGTCTTCTCACTGCTATGAAAACAGCACAGATCAAAAACAAAGTCCCTGTTCTCATGGAGTCTATATTCCAAAGGGGTTGGGTGCAATAAGACTGGCCACTGCATTAGTTCATAAACTAAGACGAAGCTAGCAAAGTGTAGTTTTCCCCTTAGAATTTTTATATGTTTTTTTTTTTTTGCCCAAGGAAACCTTTGGGGCCTAGACTTAAATCCCAGTGTTAAGCATATTCATGAGTCACTCTTTCAAACAGGAATTTAGACTCATAATTTGTACATTGATACCCTCCTTCACTTTCCTTAATTCCATTGCATACTGTTGGGTTACTCAGAATAACGCTAAAGCTAAATTTGCCTAGTGTAATCCACTTGGAAACAGATGGTTAAGTCTGCTACCCACAGGTCCGATTGGGTGCCTCTCCTGCAGACTTGTCCGTGCTCGTGCACATTCCTGCTTCCACCCAGCTCCAGGATCAGCAGCACATACCTGGGCCTGCGTCTCACCCTGCTCAGAAAGCCAGCCTTGTTTTCTTCCCCCAGCCCACAAGTGGAGCTCTGTGTGAACCTCTGTAACTTCTTCCCCCCTCTCCCTATTCTCCTAACTTACTTTCTTGGGAGGGAATATCAGGAGGGGTTGGCAAGGATTTGTAGGCAAAGAAAAAAATTGAAGTGGACGTCGTGTTGGATTAGGCTCACCTCTTGGAAGTGTTCTAGCAACCCCTCTTCTGGCTCCTGCCCCCTTATCTGGCTGTCTGTGTTGTTACATTTGTTTTTTACCTTGTGAAAATCTTTCTGTGCATATGCAATTTATCTGCTATCATGGAATCCTTTAGGAAAGACTATAAAACTTTGAGAATTGTAACCATAATGGCTTCATTTGATATGTATCATCTGCATGGTAGTAGAAGACCAATTCTCCTTTATCAATATTTGTGTATTCTTTTAAACACCTAAGAAAATGTTTGTTGTTAATTTTAAAAATCTCTGTCGCCCAATATTATATACAGAAATATATCACTGTTTGAGAGTATGTGAGATGAAGATGGTTACATTACGGGATAAACAGACTTGCAAAATTGTTCACAAAAAGTTGTCGGTTGCTAAAATGTGACTGTTAAACCACACCTGAGAAGCTAAATAGATGAAGCCAACTCATAAAATTACTTAAGAGTGTCCACCCCAGTTGATGGGTCAGATTGTATTCAAGGGAGGTAAACTAAGCCAGTGTTAAGACTTTGAGTGGGATAAGGCAGTAGTGATAATGCATAATGGATGTATTCATATGCATCACTGCAGTGCAGCATTTTCTTGGATGAGAGCATGGGAAATAATACATGGGCACACACTCACGCTCCTTGTCAGCTTTCTGGGTCAGCGCTGGGTCCTCCTGCCCTTCCTTGCACAGTCACTCATTGGGAGATAAGCCTTTGTGAGAGCATTGAAAATCTATGTTCTGGGAACCCAAAGGGAAGAAAATAACGCTTAACACTCCAGGAAGTAGGTTGAAACAATTAGGAAAAAAATGACTATCCACAAATATATATATGGTAGTTGGCTTCGACTAGTGTAATTTACTATGTTATTAAACCGAGAATTGTTGTGGTGTTACAGTGATGCCTCTACAGTATTCCAGTTTTGGAAGCATTTTGATAAGTTCATTGCTTATAAGTAAAATGGACTTGTTTGTGAATTCTTTGGGAATTCATCCTTAAAACTTCTGATTGCTATCTCAAGTCTATTTTAAATTCACATCAGTGGACACGGATCTTGGTAACATATTTTTGCTGTTGAACCCATTGGTATGCTTTTCACTTCCTTCAATGGACTTCATTAAAATTTAGGAACCCTTCTAATTTCCAAAAAAAAAATAAAATAAAAAAGCAACCTCTAAATAAAGGAAGGGTAGATCAGTATCTTAGTTTGGAATTGTGGCAAAATTAATTTTCCTCAGACCACAGATTAGCAAGTATCTTGTGTTTATTAAATAAAATTAAAATACTTTCATATTTCCTATAAATTCTAACACTAATGTAACAAATATTTTCATCTTTTTTTATGTGTTCTAGTTCACATTTTATTTATGTGGCATACTTTTTATTATAGGCTATAGGTTTTCTTAAGTTGCATACTTTTCCATTCATTTACAAAGTTTTATAGTTATTATGAAAATAATGTTCAGTCATACTAATAAACTCTGTGAACTATCTCTCTAAAAATGTAGAGTGTGTTGAATTCCTTGCTACTGTGGTAGCAGTGAAATCTTTAGGCCATAATAAATTATTTCCTTGGGACGAATTTACAAGAATAGCTAGGTCATAGGTATGAACATGTTTTACTTTGGTGAAACACTTAATATCATAAAAAACTTTTTAAATTATAAAAGTAATATGTGATCATTCTCATCACTTAGATTGGTATAGAAGTATGCAGGGTGGAAAAAGAACCTCTACCTGAGCTCAGTCCCGTGCCCCAGAGTGAACTGTGATGAGCCCTTGAGCAGATGTCTTGAGTGGGAAAATACGGTTCTGGTGAGAGGAGTGACATGGAAGCTGTGACGATGTACTACATAGTTAAAATAAATAAAGTGCTCGTTTAGTGGATTGATTTTAAAAATGGAATTCAAGCATTTCCCTCTTTGGACAAGATGTGGGCATGTCCAGCTAATTTGACAAAGCCCAGTCTCCTGTATCAGACAGTGGGAAGTGATGTCACTTCCCCATTGACTCTGATCAAGAGATGGCTGGAACCAGCAGGCTCCAGCTTTTTTGGCTTTAAGGGTCATTTGAAAAATCCTCAGAGAGAGATAAGAGAAGAATGTGCATATTCCAGGTGCTGATGTGTGGCTGGGAAGATAAATTTAGACAGTTCGTGTGTGATGAGTAGAGGACGGGCTCTGGCTACATGTCTGTGGCCTGAGTATCTTTGAGATTTTAATTTAATCTTCCATAGAAGGAAATAAAATTTGTGGTCTTTTCCATTTTTCTGGGAATTGCAGCTAAGCAAGAGGGGAGAAGCCAGTACATAAGACCACTATTTACCAATGTGTTAACTTCCTTTGCGAGCTTAGAAAAACTGAGTACAAGGGTGTTCTACTATATGGTGGTTTTATTGGGTTGTTTTGAATTACTTGTCTCTCAAGGAAGGCATTTTCTGTGTCCTGAGTGTGCCCACTTTGCTCCTCTGGCCTGATTATAATGAGGTCACCTTGTCACTCTGCCTTCCAAGCCTTGTTTCTGTCCCCACCTCTGAAGGGAGGGTTGGCCTGACATGCACGCCGTTTGTTGGAGATGTTAGCTGTTAGTCCCCATTTGCTACATTTGCTACCATCAGACCCAGTCCACATCTTCCCACCTGTCAAAACAGCTGGCAAAGTAACAAATTTTAGTTAAGTCCCAGAGAGTAGTCCTGAACCAGGAGACAAGCTCACTGGGCCAACTTCCTCACTGTCTCTGTACCTTTGTTTCCAAATTGTAAAATCAGGGCAGCCAGACTTACTCATCTCCATGACTCTGTCTAGGACATGGATGAGGGAGAGGCCCTAAGTGATGACTGAAACTGGAATAAAAACCACGAGACCCATGTCCCCTGTCTGTCATGCTTTTCAGACATGTCAGCACTTGCTTCTGCACAGAAGTTGGATTCCAAAAAGCCACTGGGCAGGTTGTGTTTCACTACACTGTTTAAAAATGCAGAGTTCCCGTCTCATGAGGTGGGAGTATATCTTAAATTCAGAACCCCAGACACTGATTCTCTGGCCTTCAGATGATACCATTGTCAGTTCCCCGGGTATTTTTTGATAGTGTATCTTCCAATAACGTTCCTGTTATCTTCATCAGCTTGGTCACTTAATTCTGGGTGCACATGCCTGTATAATTGAAAATATGTTTAAAAATAAAATCTATACCAATCAACCCATACTTCCTACACTGTATTTTGACAATAGGAAATTATTAGTTGTTTTGTGCTTTGGGCAGTTCTGGAGAAAATACCTAGAGCCGAGCATTGTGACTCGTGGGCATAGGATTGAGTATGTGATTTTAGCCATCTGTATTTTTTAAATAGCTGATTATTAGAGATAAGAAAGGTGGCACAAAGGTTGAGATGTCCCAGTGATGAGCTCCACTTGGTGCCATTACTTAAACATCAGTGGAAGAACGCAGGCTGTCCCATTGTAGGCAGGACTTACATAAGGATGATTTGTATTAAAACAGCGACAAGGTATCCAGTATCATCCTATGTGCTTTTCGAGGGAGAGCCTTCAGGGTTTCAGTATTGTCCTCTTCCTGCCCTTTGCTGTCACAGTTTATACTCTGCCTTCAAACAAGCCCATTCCAACAAAACACGGGTCACTCTCCAGGATGAGGGGTGCGAAGAAGTAGCCCTTTTGGTTGAAGAAGCTGCAGGAACTCAGGAACTCAAGCTAGACTTTGTATAAGATCCTACTTGAGTGTAAAGTGGGCAGCAAGCCCAAGTGAACGCAGATTTTGATGATGATGCTAGTTTTAGCCACTGTTGGTCCATCAGCAGCTCTGCCTGCTGGGTAGTAACAAGTGGGACGCGAACCCCAAGAGTCACATAAGACAAGAACCACCATTACCTGCCATGTTGCCTTCCATTCGCCTGTGCTTCTGGCTACCTGACCAGGGTCCCAACAAAGTGTAAAATGCACACAACAAATACAGTAATGTGTTTTGTTTCTGGAAAGAGGGCATGCAAAATAAAATTGAAAATCAGTGAGAGATTATATTGGGACAGAGGGAAAATAAGGGTAGTAATGAGAAGAGGAAACCAGGAGTGAAGATAGAGACAGTGTAAAATCTTGTAAATATGTTGGAAGTAGGCTATTAATTTGGTTTTGTGCTCCCTAGCAGCCAAGACGAAGAGAGAATACGATCAGTTGGTTAGCTCACAGGGTCTTTATGATTCAGTAAACTAGTTGCTCAGAAGAATCTCAGGTACTCACAATTCAGGGACAATTGTGAGGTGGAAAAGTGAGGACAATGTTACTAGCTGTAAGTCATGTTGTCAGTAACATGCTGAGAGTAAGTACAGATGGAAGGGTTGTGACTGAAGTTACAGCAAAGCTTTGATCATTTATGGGAACAGGGTTGCTTGTGTGCTTCCATTGTACTCTTTTTTTTTTTCAGTTTTGCTAATTGAGAAGAATAACCCACAGAAGATAAACTTCTTATTAGTAACTTTTTATCTCTTCTCAGTGTAAAATAGTATTTTCAAATGTGTTTGAAGATAGGATACTCATCACAGTTCCTCACATCATTTGTGACTTGCTGTTGTAGAAAGGATTGTGTTCACTAGATGGCAGTATCAACAGCCACTGAAAAATTAAATATGACTCTTAAGTACTGAAAATGCATAAAACTAGGAAAACCATTTAAGTGGGCACACAGGGTCTAGTTTTTACATCCTACATGGAAGAGTATTTATTGTATTCCTCCCGTTTTCTTCTGGGGCAGGAGAAGGTGCTGTATAGTAGGTACAGGTATCTCTGGGTGGCACTGGGGAGGTAATTTTCACAAGCAGCAAATCTCCCAGCAGTTTGCCCAGCTCTTGTAGGTGCAAGTGGCTGTTGGCTTTCCAGCTCCTTTCCTTTGTTTCTTTCTGGTTGAGCCTTCAGATGTCATAGAGCAGGAGCTGCTAACAGTAGCTCAGGGACTAGCTGTGGTTTAACGTGCATCCAAAAGGTGCAAAATGTGTTTAATAAGTGGGGATAATTTTTTAAGACATTTACTTAGTTATTTCTAAAATGGAAGTGCTGTGATCTATCTCAGGAAATGAGGCACTGTTCTCTATGTAAAATATTTTGTCCGTTTCCATCTTTGAGGAGAGATTACATACCTTCTTAGATTAGACAATAGAAAAGATGTATTTGAAAATTATAGTATAAAATTAATTGCATTTTAGGAATTTTGTAGTGTTTCTTGGTTAGCACTTGAACAGATCTTACAAAAATTGACTGTTGTCCTCTTTTTAGTGGCAGAGTTTTTTAGCAGGGGTGTCACTGTTTTGTTTTAGGTTTAAGTACATATTAATAAGTTGCACAAATTCATTCCTTTCATTTTCACTTACAGATTAGGGGAGGCAGAATATTAGAGACAGCAGCTGGCCTTGTGTCCTTGGGCGGGTCAGTCTTTCTGGGCCTTTTTCACCCTGAGGGGTGAGGGCAGTTAGACCATATATCTAGATCTTCAATTTCTGCGATTCTTTTCGTTAATAACTTCATTTCACATGCAAAGCAAATAGATAAAACATGGAACCGTTGAATAAAGTTTATCATTTGTGGAAAATATTTCATACTAATTCCAAATCTCGTAAATCCAGTCCTTGCTTTATAAAAATTCTGCCATAAGTAAATGCTTAGTTTCTGGTCATATGTATTATGAAATAACTCCAGCTATTTTTATTTATTTTGTCTGTAGTAGTGCAAATTAAGTACAATATCTCCACTACATGAAAAATGTTTTTTTTTTTTAGTGAAAAGGAGTGTGGTTCTTTTCTCATAAGAATAACCCACTAGATTGTACTGGAGGAAGATGTGAGAATTTTCATGTCTATAGGAGAGAAATTTTTGTCACCTGGCTAGGTCAGATCCTCATCTAAGAAAGAGTTCTTTTTGAATCTAAGTGAGAGGAAAACTGTGTCAAATTTCTTCATTCTGTGTTTTTGAACTAGCTTCTTTTATGACAACCAACCCTATATTTTCTTGGGTTTTTATTCTCTTTTCAGATGCCATCATTGAAAAGGGATAAGTAAAATTTAATTTATCCTAAAGGACAGAAAATACTTGTACAAGTTCTCATTTATAGCCTCTGAACAAGACTAAACAAATCCTTCTTAATGATAAAGTGTATATTCAGTTGAATTTTAAAATGTAACCTTAATAGTATAATAATTAGCACATGGCATTGTCTATCCCTAGTTTGAGTGTTTTTCTAACTTAAAAGTTTCTAAATCTATATTTTCTAATAGGAAATTAAACTGCTGTTTTTCACAGGAAGAAAAATCACTGGCCTTAAAAACAAATACCCAACAATGGAAAGCCTTTCTTTGCCTTTGTCCACATGTTTGCCTTAATTAGTTTGCTGGGTAGTTCTTATTCCAGCCCTCATCTGAATATTAAAAATATTTCTTTAAATTATATTTTATCAGTTTATGAAGATACAGAAAGTAAAAATCTTCCTTTCGCCAAAATTCGCCCAAAATAACCACTATTGTAACTTAACATATTCCTATGTTCCTTTTTATTTTTCCCCCATACATACACAATCTTATGTGTAATTTTATATACACTGTTGCAACTTGCCCTTTTCAAATACAATAAATACCCTACAAAATAAGTAAGATGTTGACCTTAGAAGCATTCTTAATTGTTGAAGGAATTCTTATAGAGAGCAGTTGTCATGGGATAAGCAGAACTAAACTGCCTTAATACATCCTTTTAAAAATAGCTCCTTTAAGATGAAATAATTGGTGACGTAGCACAGCATTGTGGATGCAGTTAACTGCACTGGAATAGATATCTGAATATGATTAAAAGGAGAGATGTTAGACTGTATACACGGTAACAATAAAAAATAAAATTCATAGAACTGCACTACCAAATAGTAACACCCTAAGTTAAATCATGGGCTTTTCTTAACAGTATAATTCTATAAATGTGCTATAGCAATTATAACAGATGTTATGTTTGTTATAATTGTTACTCAAGGTCTCCATGATGGGGTGGTGTGTGGGAATCCTGTATTTTATGCGTGATTGTTATGTAAACCCACAACTTCTCTAATAAAAAAAATTAAAAATTAAAAAAATCAGGAAACAAGGGGAAAAAAAAGATGGACAAGTCCTCCTAAAAAGATCTAGGGGGTCAAAACGAGAGTCTTAAATTTTCTGATCACTTTTAATGTTTCTTGTAAATTACAAATAAGAAAAACAACTTTCAGAAATGAATTAATCCTAAAATTAGCCCAGCTAGTTGTTTTTGTCAAAATGTACTATTATGGGGTCACGTCCTGTCTTTTTCACAAATGTGAGAGAGTCTTCAGGGCTTACTCCCACGGTTGCAGCGCTGGTCATGGGATGAAAATGCACCTGTTCACATCCACCTTCCAGACAGTCAGAATCCAGAGCAGCTCCAGGCCTCCTCCATCACAGGAGAGGGCCGGGGGTCTCGCCCCGCCGTGGCCAGCTTTCAGTCTTTCCAGCACAGCTGTTTCCTGAGCAGCCCTCACATCTCCACTCCCAGTACCCAGTTGCTTGGGAAGATCATTTAAATATATTTGTCTACCGTGAAGAACTGTCACCAGCCAGTAGTTTTTTTTTTTTCCTTTTTGTCTCTAAGAAATAAGTTCTGACTATGCGCTCCTTTCAAATGCTGGATTTGAGGTATCATTTTTTAAACTGTACACCTTAGGGTGCTCAATGATCTTGGTGCAGACGGCCAGAGCTCCAAGCCGCTCCTTGAGAGCCACCTGCAATGCAGCGTGAGCCGTGCCACCGCTGCTGTCATTGTGGCTGCTGCAGGTGTTTTGAGCAGAAAAGTTCTTTGTTGGGGGGGACTGTCCCATGGGTTGCAGGGACTACGTGGTCCCTTCCATGAAAGCCAGAAGGCTGTGACTGTTGCTGTGACTACCTGTAGCACCCCACCTCATTTCTGTGTGCCTCCTCGGGGTGGTAGCACCAGGGTTGAGAACTGCTGGGCTAGAGGTTTCAGGGTTAGTAATGGAGCTTGTGGGATTTCATCAGCAGAATTTATTGTGTGTGTGCACACAATAATGCAATGAAATTTGAAAGCAATAAATTTCAAAGCACACCGCAACAATTAGTTATAGAACACATTTCAGAGTTTGGTATGGGTTACAAGTCCACAGTTTTAGGTTTTTCCTTCTAGCTGCTCCAAGACACTGGAGACAAAAAGAAATATCAGCATAATGATTCAGGAGTTATACTTATTTATTAAATCCTATCTTCTCTGTTATAACTCCTCCTTCTCCTTTGATCCTTCTCCTGATCTTTAGGGGGATTTGGGCTGTACCCATTCTAACTTTTCCATTTTGGAAAGGGGTTTCAATACTATGGAATAGGATGGAACCAGTTGATGTTCTGGAGAAGCTAGCCCCTCTGGGTTTCAGGGCTTACCTGGCCTAGGCAGTTGTAGATTTCTGAAAAGTAATCACAGTGCATGGAACCTTTCTAGACTCTCACATAAAGCCTTAGGTATTCTTTAGGGTTCTTTAGGGTTGGCAGGAATGGTTTTGGTCAGGGTTTGGCAAACCATGATAGACAGCAAGCAGTATCTAGCTGTAGCTTATGTAAGAGTAGCCTCCAGAGTAGTCTCTCGACTCTATTTCAACTCTCTCAGCCACTGCTACTTTATTTGTTACAATTCTTTTTCCCCTTTTGGTCAGGAAGGCATTGTTGATCCCACAGTGCCAGGACCAAGCTCATCCCTGGAAGTCATATCCCGCATTGCCAGGGAGACTTTCACCCCTGGATACCCATGTCCCATGTAGTGGGGTAGAGTAATAATTTCTCTTGCAGAGTTGGGCTTAGAGAGAGAAGGGCCACATCTGAGCAACAAAAGAGGTCCTCTGGAAGTAACTCCCAGGCATAACTATAGGTAGATTTAGCTTCTCCACTACATAAATAGGCTTCACAAGAGCAAGCCTCAAGATCAAGGGCTTGACCTATTGACTTGGGAGTTCTTAATGTTTGAGACAGTATCAGGTAAAATTTAATAGTTCCATATTTTTTTCTCCCATCCTTCAAGGGACTTTGCCAATACTATTTAATTATCTGCTCCACATACTCTGGGATGTATCCAGGCATTACATTAAGCTACACAGAATCATTGGCATAATTTAAAAAATAAATGTATATCAAAAACTTTATTTTAAAAATCCTAACCCCAGCACCTTAAACTATCATTTGCATATGTTTGTGGAATCAGATTCTGATTAATGGAATCAGATTCTGATTAATTCTATATAAATAGTTTATGTATAGTATAGAATGTAATTCTGTGATGTACTTGTTATAGGGCATTATCATATGGTACTTTTTCTTGGAATCATTATTTTCTTAATTAGCCTATATATCTTGCCAAAGTAGTCTATTCTTCTGTATCCTGTTCCCTACTCCACCCCGCCTTTTTAAATACCTTTCTTTGAAAGTCATGACCATTTTTTTCTCATGTGAATTTTAGTATCATTTTCTTGAGATCTGTAGAGTATCTTTTTCTCATTTAAATGAAAGGTGTTACTATACAGATATCTTAGGAATGAATTGTATTTTTTTGCTATTTTAGTCCACCTGGGTCCATGTGTTTCCTTTTTGCTAGACTTCCCCCTTTTTCCTCCCCTCCCATAAAAGTTTTATTTGGTGGGAGGAAGCTTTACCTGTGTTCTCTGAACCTTACTGATCACACCTGTCCTTGAGTGACACTTGTGTTTCCATATGCTATTCATTTATAAATTGTGCTAATTGAAAAGAGGAAGAATAATGTTGTTTCCTTCTTCTTTTATTACTAACCTAAAAAAACCACTTGAACTTAAGGGTTGGACTTGAGGATTCGCATTTACTCTCATGATATACCTAGCACGGGCCAGTCTCCTGGGTATATCTTCTGGATAAAGAGCCGATTAAACGGTGTGTTCTCAGTTTGTTTCCTGTGGTTTTTCCATGTGTCGGTACAGTTAATAACAGCTTCTGGATGTAGGTTATGTCTCTATTAAATATGTCTAAGACATTAGGGACAAATTTTGTATCTTCCCCCTGATGTCTAAAGAGAGAAGATAGTGTAGAGGAGATCCCAAGTGCCATTGGCTTAAGTAAAGACCTGTGAGGAATTTAAGAAGAAGGAAAACAACTGCTCATTCGCAGGTGGAAAAATGAGGGCCGTCTTCCGGTCCTTGGTATGCTGAGATCTGGAGGCAGTGCCAGCTGGTAATGTATTTTTGGCACCTGAGTCGATGCCATTTGCTTACACAGACAAGCCGCTTCCTGCACAACTGCTAAGGAACATCTCATATTAAAGAGCAGCGGAGAAGCTTCTGTAGCCCTGCTATCTGTGTTACCTCCCCTGCCCAACATCAGCCTTGCACCATGCCCCCAATGTGATGCTCAGTAAGGAAATATTGTTTAATTCTAAAGGGTCAAGATCAAATTTTAAGGTGTATATCAACTTGGGGACTTGTTTGAGTTACTGGACTTTTAGGTTTCATCCAGTCCTTAAAACTACCTATTGTAGGATATACCCATATTGTGTCTGCTCATGTCTAGGACAACATGGATTGGAGTAAAAATGGCAGCTCTTGTGCTGGTTATTAGACCAGACACTTTAAATGCTGTTAAAATTGCAATCAGACTACATCATTTATATTTATTTACAAAACCTTTTTTGTTTGCCACTTTTCCATGGTGTCATTTACCCTGAAATCTGCTGGTCTCCACATCTTGTATATAAATATTTGATTTATGTGCATTGATACCTTCCACATTTCGCCATTGAATTTCAGAGTACTTCCCATCATCCATCCACCCACCCTTCCACCTTGTCTTTATTAAGTGCCTTTACTCCACTATCAATCAAAATAGTAATTATTCCATCTGACCCCAAATCTCCATGGTTTTCAACAACAAAGATTGATTTCTCACCTGTGCTACATATCCATTGTGGGTCAGCTGCAGCTCTGCTCAGTGGTGACCTCACTCTGTTGATGGGGCAGCCTTTATCTCTTTCATCACTATTCTTAATAGCAGAGGAGGGGAAAAGAGAACATGATGTTCTGTGCTAGATCATAAAGCTTCCTCCTGGAATGGGTGCGTGTCACTTCCTTCTGTTCTCATTTCATTGGCTAATTCAAGTCACATGGCCACACATGAGTTAAACAGGGTGGGAATATGTAATTCCCTCTGGGATAGGGGCAGGAAATTTTGGTGAATACTAATAGAATCTACAATGTGTAAAAGGCAGTCTCTGACCTAGAAGATGATAGTCTAAGAGTAGTTTTTGTTTCATTCTTCAAAACATGACCATAAACGAATGGTGGGTCAGTTAGGTTGAGTTTTTTTTACCCTTGCAAGGAATCCGCTATTGTGTCCAATTAAGTATAAAAAAGGTTTTGTGGTATATTTGAGCTGTCTTTAAAGTATTTTAGTATGTCTAGTTTTTTTTTTTAACAACAGCTTAGTTTCTTTAACATTTGTCTTCTCAACTGTCAATTTGTTAGCTTTGTTAAACATTTATTTTTCAAAGGCAGGTATGTTTTTTGTTTGTTTTTTTTTTTGCTTTCAAAAGGTGAATAGAATCAGTTGGGAAGGATCAGGGAGAAGGAATGAGGGATGGAAAATGTCTACTCTCCCCGGTTTTGTTTCCTTGTTAATATTTTTAAAAATATCAGCCCTTGCTCACACAGGTATTTCTGTATAGTCTGAGAAGTAGTTACTTTGCTTTCTGACCAAAGGGGTTCTGGGACCCTGCAGCTTTGGCTCTCTGTTTGATCCTGAAGTCAGTCTGGCAAGGAAAACCCAGTGTCACCTTTACAGCTACTCGATGGTGATAAAGAGGCAGCTACTCTTATTTCATCTGGCTTGGTCGAGAGGCACAAACAGGCTGAGAGTCTAGTGGGAAAAATTGCTCCCTGGGCTGAAATTTTCCCACCATCAAGCTAGGCAGATCAGCTGACACTCTGCCCCTACCTTCCTTGGCAGGAACTCAGATCAGTGCACCAGTTCCTGACACACACATAGACACACTTTGGATTACTTGTTCTCTCTTCCTCTTTCCTGCTCAGATTTCTCCTGACTAGGCACCATTTAAGACTTATCACTTTTATAGAAAAGAAAACCTGTCTTCATGGACTGTGATGTCTTATGAAAAGAGGGCGTGGGCAGAGTGGAGGAAGAAATGAATCCTGGCTGTTGTCTGTCAGCAGTATTTATGGAGTCACCCTCTGGATACCAAACTTATTGTGGGCAGTTATCAAAGAAATAAATTTTCTCCACCTACCTCCTCCTGTAACCCACCCTGCATACAAGACACCATCATGAAATTATTTCTGTACTAATTCTGTCTGTGGAAATCAGCTTCTTTTGTGTACAGAGCAATATTCCCCAAGAATAAAATGCAGAGATAAGAGACCTCATGAGGTTTGAAACTGGCATTTATTGAGAAATGTGGGTTGTTCTTATTTCCAGACCACATTTCTAATGTATAAAACAGATATTGTCTCATTATTAAAATATTTATCAGGACATAATTTGTTTTAAGAAGAGACCACAATTCTTTTTTAAAAACATATTTACTCCTAGGCTCCTGATTTACTTCCTTAGTCACACAGTAGGAATCCATGAAGTGATTTTGTAATGATGATGAATAGCGCTTGTACAATTTTTCAAAAAATTTCCAATGACAGCACCCAAATTTGTCATCTGCAAAGAGATGTGTTTGATTCAGTAAGAAATTGTATGACGAGGCGGGCCACTGTGGCTCTGCAGACAGAGTTCTCGCCTGTCATGCTGGAGACCCAGGTTCAACTCCTGGTGGCTGGCCATGCAAACAAACAAACAAACAAAAATCATATGACCCCTGGATGAGAGGCAAACTTTTCTCTGCTGGCTCCTAAAGGCTGTCTTCTTTGAGGCAGAATTGGCTTCACCCGGTTACCCCAAGTGAAATCTTCTGCTTCTCATCGTTTGAACAGATTTAACTGTCACCTTAAAACAGGGAATAAATTTGGTGAAGAAGAGAAGTAGGGAACTAATGACCAAACTATGCTTATTTATGTACCTTGTGACTTAGAAAGTGTTCAAATTCAATGTGGATTTTACATTTTCTGAATTACATTTTCACTTTCTGCAAAAATCCACAGCACCTTTAGGAAAAAAAAATGGCCATAATTAAATGCAGACCCCTCTTTCTTTTGAAAAAGTGCTTTAAAAGAAATATCCATTATAGTACTGGATCTTCAGTTGTTTCTCATCAGAGTACTATCAATAATTAAAGGGGTGGGGGACAGTTACAGTGCTTTTGAATTTGGTGGGGTGGCATCTTATGCCTCAGTGATAGTTTTTTTTTTTAATGCGATTTTGAGATAGAGTCACTCACCATACAATCCAAGAATAGTTTTTTATTTAGAAATGTTCTATTTCAAACTGTACCGTACTTAGAGGCAAGGCATAGCTTAATCTGATTTATCTAGATGGGTGGAAGATGGGGCAGGAGGGAATAAAGGAGGATGAAATCAAGGCTGTGGTATCAGGATGGAGCTGTCATAGCTAGCTCCTTCCTTGGGAACAGATGTTATGCCTAATTGTTCCTTTGTATCTCATGAGAGTTGTGTTGGCCCACCTGCTTTAATTTTTGAAAATGTGTCAGTGTTTACACAAAGAAGAGCTGACATTCATTCAGAATAGCTAATTCTATAGTTCTTTTAGGATCCAATAAGCTCCTATATAATGATAGCTTTCCAAAATTCAGCTAGAGACAGAGTAAAGATATTTAATGATTAGTAAGTAATTTTATCTTTGATTTGTGGGGTATGCAGAGACAGAAGAAAACACAGATATCTTCAAATCAGCATCACTTTAATTTTCAAGGGTTTTATATACAATATATTCCCATATTAAAATTTATTAAAATATTTAGAATTTATTTAAAATTAATATTTCAAAGCAAAATTGAAAGTTTGATTTAATTTAAAGAATAGTTTGAATGAAATCTTCTTTGGCTGGGGTCATTTTTTCAAGTCTGTTTAGCTGGTTCATATTCTTTCATTATATTATCATTTATCTGGTTCAGGTCTAGGCAGGCCAGAAAACTTTGTTCAGGCACACTGGTGTCTTCCAAAAGGCTTTTACTCTCTATTACTCAGTGTCATTAACCACAACTCATTCCTTTTCCCCCTGTCATGGAATGGGACATTAATTATTTAACAACCTGTCACTCAAAACCTGCTTCTATAGGTCAAGGTAAACAAGTGGTTCTTTGCAAGAAAAGCAAAAGATAAAAAAAAAAAAGAAATATTGGGATAGGATAAATTTTAGTAATATATGGTTTGATGGAATAAGAAGTGGCATTTTTTTTTTCAGCCATTGTAGCCCTGTTATTTTTAATTTTTGTCTTAAACATGGAGCACCAGTTTGCTAACTGATTTGATCAAATTCCAGATAGGAAATTATCATCATTTGCTCAACCAGAGTTAATCCTCCAGGGTCAAATTATCTAATTTTTATCTCCGATCTGATCTGTTTAAATCTTCATTTAAGGACTAAAATGCCAAAATGCTTTCAGAGTAAATACCAGAATGCTCAATATCAGAATCTAAAGTATTTAATTCAATCTATCCTTTATTTTCAGGCTTCTTACCTCATCTACCTCCTTACTCCATTTAGCTAATAGTTTTATTTGGGGGTCTTACCTGATTAAGTATAACTGGATAAATGACAGCTATCAGAGACCATGCTAGCAGGCTGAATGGTGAGTAATTACAATCAAAGACAAATTATTAATTTTGAGCTATTTATATTAGCTCTGTGAGAATTCTCTCATTAAACACATGCTTTAGAAGACATTACAGACTGTAGTAAAACAAGTGTGAGCAAAGCCTTCATGTGCACTTGACTTGGGTTTGAGTTCCTGACTTAAGTGTGGAAATTCTCAATTCGTCATCATAAAAGAAAAATCTGAGTCTGTACAGGGATTTCTGACCATGTGGCCCATTACTGAAAAAAGACCTTCAACTTTGATCATTTCAAACCAGTGTAGCTACTGTCTTCTTAAATCTGCAAGGAACAAAGATTCTAGGCATTCAGAGATGAAAACCCTAGAACTCCATGATAATCCATTCCTTCCTTGCCCATGATTAATAGAAATTCCTTGTCATCTCAGCCCTGCCCTTCTCCTGGCAGAGCCTCCCACAAGTATAGCTCAGGAGCCCCTTTCCAGTCCCCAGCTCACTCGTTCCTGAACCTCATTGTCCCTCCTGGAGTTGTCCTTCCAGGAGTGGGCTATGCCCTTGCCAGTGGAGGGATTGAAGAGCTCCACATGCTCTGTGAGATGGCTTCAGTTTGTCCTGGGAGCTCTGGTGCTGCTTGAGCCTCTTGGGAAGAAAGAAAGGAAAAATCCAAAAAAGCCACTTTAGGAAACCTAAGACAAGAATAAATCATAGGCTATCCCTGATAAGCCAGTCCTATTGCAACTAAAATGTTACCTGTTGGGTTTATTTGCTTTTTATGTATTTCAAAGTTCATGAAGCTGATATTGGGGCTCCTTACCTGGTTGGGAGAAGGGCCTGCAAAAGAAGATTTGATTTTTAGAAGAGGTTTTATAGGCGTGTTTGTCTTTTTTCCATTCGTCAGCTTTTATGGAATCCTCTCAGCATGTAACAGGGCTTTGCACAATTTTGAACCTAGTAAAATTAGCCTATTGATTGTTCCCTTTCCCTGGAATGGACACATGACTGATTTATTCAGTAATGTCTTGCTTCTTTAGGTCTAAAGAACACAAGCATTACCATATTGGGTTAAGTTAGTGGGTCTGAATCCTGGCTGTAGATCATCATAATCCCCAATGAGTTGTTTTTTGTTTGTGTTTTTTTAAATAAGCTTGCCCCGGCCTCACCCCAGACCTACTGAATCACAATCTCCTGAATTAGGGCCTGCGTTGAGAGCCAGGCGTGGTGCCAGGCCCTTGAGGAGCTCCCATCCTGGTGGAAGAGGCAGAGGCACAGTTTCAGTTACCTTTCTCGAGTACCCAGGAGAGCCAAGCTTCTTGTGTGCAAGCCCGAGTCTTCACTGGGCATCCCCTTGTTCTTGGTGCCAAATAGATGATCTCATGTTTTATCACCACCTTGCAGAGTATATAGTGTCATTTTTTGCGGATAAGGAAATCTCAAGAGAGGTTAAACTCCATGTCCATGGTCTCAAGCCATTTAGTGGCAGAGCTAAGATGAAAGGACTGCCTGGAATCTAACCTGTGTCCTCCTTCAGCATTGACCTGACCTCCCAGGGGTTTTACATTGTTATTAAGATTCCATCATTCACAAATGTCACCAATCCTAATTTGAATTCATGTATCCATGGGTCCTATCAGTACTCTTTTTAGTATGAGATCTTTAATTTGTTCAAAAGTTATTTTCCCCATTTTTTTCTTTACTCAAAACATGCTTTTCATAAATAAACTATTGGTTGGGTAAAAATAAAACACACGTTTTTACAAATGTCAACAGTATAGAAAAACAGGGGAAGATAAAAATAATTCTGAAATTTCACCAAGTTGTTAAAGGATTATTTCTATATAGTGACATCTTAGGTATAAAAACCTTTTTAACTACTCATTGTACTAGTATAAGAATCTGTTTTAAAGCTCATGTATATCGAAACATGGGTTTTTCTCAGTGGTTTCCAAGGTTAAAAAAAATGGAATTTATCTTTTTGAAGATAAGGAAAAAGAATGATAAGTGGTTAACCTGAGTTTAGATGCTTACTTACTCATAAATTCTTATTGCCAGAGCCCAGACCGTGTAAGTGGACTGATGACCCACTGCTCTCTGCCTTCCACAGGAGAGGAGGAATACAAATCTTGCAGCTGAATCATGATTTTCATAATTGCAATGTTCTCTCATTTTCCAATTTTTTAGTAAGTTTTGATTTTCATTAAAAAATGTAACTTTTCTTTAAACTTGTAGCTTGAAGGTCTTTTTCATGATGTAGTCTGCTTTTGGAACTTTTGTTGCCTTGTGACATGGACACATCCTTTACGGAGGATGGAAAGGAAGAAGGGGATTAAGGAGTAGTCTAATTTGGGACCCTTGGGGAATACCTGAAATCTGATAAAATTTATTTGGAACAGATTACTTGTGCTTTCAGTCTTTTTAAAAGATTTCCCTTGGATCAAAAAGAAGCTAATAATCTGTATCTCATCACTTCATACTCTTGCTGGCCTGTCTGATGGTGCTGTGCTCTAGATGAGGGAGAGGATGGCTACAGGATAAATGAGATATTGTTCCTGTCTTGGAAGATGATCAAAACCTAATGGGAGAGAAAAAAAGTCCAGTACGAGGTGCACAGGTGGTTTAGTGGTAGAATGTTCGCCTTCCATGCGGGAGACCTGAGTTCGATTCTGGGACAATGCACCCCTCCCCCCCCCCAGAAAAGAAAAAGAATCCAGTAGGAGATAATGGTAAATATATAAATAGTTACTTAAATGTCAAATGATTGGAGTATGTACCTGGAGAGCTGCAAAAACCCCCTTAAGGTTGCACCCTTTAAAGATACAACTAAAAAATCTAAACTTCCTTAACAAACCACCAATAAGAGCCCATCTCTGAGTATAAGAAATGTGCAGCCAGATGGCCCTGAGTCAAAAGCTTAGATCTTGACATGGACTGACTTTATGCCCTTGAGCAAACTTTGTAACCTTTTTGTTCCTGAATTTCATTATAAAATGCATTGAAAGATATAACATGGATGACAAAAGAATGGGCGTTTGTCAGATGCTCTGGGGACTGCCCTTGAAAGGTGCATTCAGGGCATGTGGTAGGCAGCATTGTTTGTGTCCAGAGCCACCACCAGGAGCCACAGAGCCCCCCTCTTGTTTGGCAGCATATTCCTGCAGATTAGCTCTAAGAACCAGACTTCCTCCTGGAGGAAAACGCTGCTGCTATCCGGAGAAAGGTTTTCTTAATCACGTTTTTTATACATTTCCCTAAGTCCTTATCAAGTAGAGCTCTGAGACAAGAACTGTTAAGCATGTAGCAGTAAGCCAGAGGTTGAGTATAGGAAACATTTCAATCTTTAAGAACTTGAGTCCAGCAAAACTGCTGGCTGACAGCCAGATGGAGGTGAAATAAACTTTATTTCCAAGTTTCCCAGAAATTTTTTTTATTACTGGGCAAACCTCACCTCCGTGTTTGGGTTTTTCCTTTCTCTCTTAATTCATGGGAAATGTGTGGGTCTAGTCGGCTGATCGTTGTCCATTGTTAAAAGTTCTATGTTTCTACCTACCTGTTTCTATAAGGAATGACTGGCAAAGAACAGAACCTAAGATTTGTTTGATAATTTTTTTTTCATTAGTGTTTGCACAGGTCTCTGCCTTTCACTGCTTTGTTAACCAAAACAGCCCCCTCAGGAATATCCCAAGATAATTAGACGAGTGTTCACAATCAAATGAAGAATTCTCGGGCCTCATCAGCCAAACACAGACCTGAACTTCAACATGGTCAGTCCCTTGAGTGTCGGTTTTGGTGTGATGCTGAGTATTTGAAGGCAACCTGGCTCTCTTTCTAGGCTGCTCCTAGAGCACCACTCCGTTCCTTTCCCAATGTTAGCTACTCTTCATTTTCATCCTGAGTCCTCTCCCTCTCACCCTCACAGTACTTCCGAAACTTCCCCACATCCCATTCAGCTCCTGGGTCACCTTTAATTTCTTATGTTCTCTGAGTGTGTAAGCCAGTGTTTCTCAGTCTCTTCTGTTTTCAACTTCATCTTTTCGGTTTGGTTATTTTTTTTTCCTTCTTCATTTTAATTTATTTCATTTGTCCTTCTCCTAATCATCCCTTATTCGCAGACAAAAAGAAGGGCAGGCAGCAGGAATTAATCTTCATAAAATACTGTTCCTTTTAATGCCATGCCACCCTTAAGTGTCTAAAGATTGTGGAGTGTTATAGATTTTACCTGAGGTCATCCTGCCCTGCTCTTCATTATATGGGCAACCAGCTTATCCAGTAGAGCCTGGATACACTCAAGTGTCTGTTCCCTCCCATTCCCTAAATCAGAGTCCCCTCAAAGTACGCAGGGCCATTCAGGTTGGAAATGGAAGTCCTCATCTTCACCTCCTGCTTCTCACACCTTATCTAGTACTGTCTCTCTCCTCCCAATTCACGCATTTGCCTTGGCAAGGACTTCCTTTTCCCTTTCCATCCCGCTTACTAAGCCTGCTCAGCAGATATACCAGGCTCTTCCAGGACACCTCGACATCGGCCCCTTCTCTGCAGTACTCTTAGATGATGCTGAGGTCTCTTTGCAAGCTTCAGAGGGGCGTCCTCTCGTTTTGAGCTCCCTAGCTCCTATCTTGTTAGATTCCATTGTAGAGTTGCCTCCTGGAGTCTGACTTCAGTCTGTTGCTGTGAAAACATGCCGTTCCAGCTAGTATTTTGGTTTTGTTGTAGATATGAGTTTCAAGGAGGCCAAGAGTGGATATGCAAGTACTGTTTACTTATTAAAGTATAAATACATCATGTCCTGGTTTATTTTTTTCCCCTTCTTTTCTATTTTCAGCCATAGTGGTACCAGCCCTCAGGAATTCAGAGCCAAATAGGGTTGGGATCAGATGTTAGCAGTATTTACTTCTTCGTTTATAAAGATTTACTGTGGCTGATTTATGCGCAGTCCTCTGCAAGTTAGAAAAAAGAAAATGTAAGATCTGAATAAAAGAGCATTCAGAACATTTATATCAAGAATAATAAGTACAAATATTATTAGTGCAATGTTTTGGTAGTATACAAAATACTTTTAAAATAGAGTTGCTTGCTTATTTTCCTCAGTAATCCCAGAAAAGGCATTTTCTCCATTTTCCTGATGAAGAGTTGAGACTCGGAGAGGTTCTCCTTGGTTCTTAATTTCAGCCAGAAAAACAAGCGGCCTGTGGAATCCTTGGTGCTCTGCTGTCTCCACAGGCTCCTTAGGTCCCCTCAGGGGTGCTCTTTTGAACCCCTCTTTGCTTTCTGGATGTGGGTTTTGCATTTGGTTTCTTTCTTGGTCTTGGTGGGTTTGGGTATTTTCAGCTAGCTGCACACCCTGAATAACTTCTTGGTGGGCCTCACAGTGAGTGAGGGCCCCTGTTTCTGTTCCCAGATGCGCACATTTTTACACATTCATGTGTCTGAAATCGGGTGCATCAAGTCCCTGAGGACTTTCCAGAAAAGACCTGGGTTTGCCTCTGCTGCTCCCACTGCGAAAGTGAGACCAGTGTTTAGATCCCAAGGGCATCTGGGCCACCTGAGTTGTGTGGGTTCAAACTACAACCTCAGGGGAGCACAAATTCTCAGGGGAAACTCCCCTCCCTCAGCCCAGTCCCGAGGTCCACACAGGTAAATATCCTTGCTATCCTTCTCTGCCTGGGGGTTTACGTCTCTATTTCCTTGACCCTTTGGTGTCCCAGCTTCCTGTGGGCCCCCCTGTTCCACCCCCATCTTGGATGCTTTTGCTTTCTCAGTGGCCCGTAAAACTATGTGCATCCTATAATCAGTGGCATTTCAGGTCTAATGAATTTTAAGTAGCGAGAGTCCTTCCCACCTGCTGTTAGTATTGCCTGTGTGATGGCTTGAAGCTGTCTGTACCCTAGAAAAACGTGTCCTTTAGTCCATTCCTGTGTACATGAACCCACTGTAAGTAGGACATTTTGAGGCAGCTACTTCTAAGGCCAGGGCCACCCCAAATAGGACGGGTCTTAACTATTCCTGGAGTCCTTTATAAGAGAATGAAATTTGGACAGAGAAAGAGCCATAGAATCAAAATGCTGAAGTCATTGAAACCCAGAAGAGAAGGGAGGGACCAGCGCCTGCCTCCACATGCCGTGTCAGGTGCCAGAGGAGCCAGGGAGCCCCGGCAGCCCGCCCTTGGGAGGAGGGCATCACCTTCATGATGCCTTGAGTTGGACATTTTTCTGGCCTCAAAACTGTGAGCGAATAAATTCCCACTGTTTAAACCCAACCTGTGTCATGGTATTTGCTTTGAGCCACCTAGGGAACTAAAACACTTCACTTAGCGTTTTTTGGCTTTGGAGGAATGAGTGGGTGTTCCGCTCCCCAACCTCACGCTGGGGCTTGGCCATGGCACCTGCTGAGACAAAGGCTGGAACCCATCCTCATTCACTCTGCCCTTCCCCCAGCTTTCGTGGCAGCTCCCTAACTTGGTTTCTTGCTGGTTGCACCCATGGAATAGAAATACAATGTTAATAAATATTTCTACATGTGTACTAGAGAAACAAGCAGTAAAAATAGTCATTTTCCATCTCCTTGGATGAGTTGCTAATAAAAGCGATGACATTTTCTGATTCAGTAATTTAACTATTCTTATGTCTCCTGTAAGGAATATCATATACAAACAAATGATAAATATCAGAACACTTGTCCTGAGAGAAAATGCATTGGTCTCTGAAGCAGCTGTAAATGACAAATGACGCCTGAGTCTCCATTTTCACTAGGTTTCAGTGCTTCATAGTTACAACCTGTAGTACATATATGTTAGAGGTATAATACCCCATACACGTAATAGGGAGAGAATGTATACAACATGGTGGAGAGGAGAATTGAGCTAGTAACTTTAGGTAAGTAATTCCGGGAGAGGGAAGTTTGTTAAATAGCTGACAATAATAGCTTATTTACTGAAGGTCTTCTGTGCCAGGCATTGTACTAGGCGCTTTGCACACAGTAGCTCATCTATTAGGGGAATATGAGTGCTCATTTTAAGAACAAAGGGAATAATGATAAAAATAAAAGGCAGTAATTCGTTGAATTCTTAGACAAATTTCAGGTGGAAGATGAGAAAAGGAAGGTGAGAGAGGCTCTGGTGGGAAAGAGGCTTGGCTGCACTCTGGTTGTTCTAGGAAGGTTGTCCAATGAAAAGACAAAGTCGGGGCATGGGCAGCGGTAGAAATAAAGTCATAGTGTAAGCAATTCTAGGAGTGACAGCCATTTTTGATATTTCTGTTCAATGTTAATAAGTTTTGCATTACACCCATCCACAAATATTTTTTTATGCCTTTGCCTTTGAGACAAAGGGCTTAAATTTACAAGATGAGTTGGAAACAGATTAAAATATAAAGGCTACGCTAAGAAAAAAAGAATTATCTATAAAAAGTGTGTGGCTCACGCGGAGATTAAATTCTCATAGCACTTCAGGATTCCCAAGGCTTCTTCCTGGGCAGCCTTGACCAGGAGAATTCTGTGGTCTACAAGGTATTCCACCCAGGATTCAAAACTTCTCCTTTCCTCTCATCACTGCTGTATTTGGGCCCACCCCCACTCTCCACCCTTTCCCCACAGCTGAGCTGCCCTGGACTGTGTCTCCAGCTCAGACCTCCCTCCTGACCCCTTCACTCTGCACCTCCAGCCTGGAACAACTCTTGTGTGGTCTGCTTGCTTTCCTAATCCTGCTCTAGTCCTTACTGCAATCAGAGTGTAAACTCCTGAAAACTAACCCAAATCCACGGGGCCTGAGCACAGGAGTCTTTCAGTGACTCCTGATTGCTTTCAACATAAAATCCAAACTCCTTAGCTTGGCATTGGCTTTAGGTTTCTCCAGAGAAACAAAACCGACAGTATATATCTACCTATATATGTGTAAATATTAGGAGGTTTATTGCAGGAATTGACTCAGTTGAATGTGGGGATTGACAGGTCTCAGTTCCCTAGGGCAGGCCACAGGTTGGGAACTCCAATGAAGATTTTGATGAATTCCCCAAGAGAAGCTGCTGGCTCAAGTAGAGAGAGAAATTCTCACTGCTGAAATCATCACTTTTCCCTTTAAGGTTTTCAACTGATTGGATAAGATTTCTCTCACTGCTGAAGACAGTCTCCTTTGTGGATTGTAGATGTAATCAGCTGTAGATGGAATCAACTGATGATTTAAATCCATGAAAAAAAAAACTCACAGTAAGGATCTGGCCAGTGCTTGCTTGACCAAACAATTGGACACCGTAACCTAAGTCATGTTGACTCGTGAGGTTAGCCATCACTGCAAACAAAGTCCATAGTCATTCAGTCCTTGCATATTTCTTTCCCCACAATTTCCTCACACACACACACACCCATCCTGCCTTTACTAGCTCCCCTTTGCATCTGCTCTGTATCTTCTTTGAAGACTCTACTTTCTGGCCTTCAGGGCCAACTTATCTAAGACTCAGTTCAGGTGTGGTGTCCACTGATACCCTTCTCCACATACCAGATTGGGTTATTTACCACTCCTCTGTGCTTCTGGAGCTCTCAGCCCACATCAGTTAAAATACAGTGGGTTTTAATACCATCCTTTCCATCTTTCGGTATTCCGTGAGCACAAAGGCTGTATTGATCTGTGTCCTTAGACGGAGATTGTATTTAGCCCTTATAGTTACTTAGTAAAGGTTTGGATGAAAACGAGGTGACATTCACCCCTCAATTTAAGGACTCCAAAGAGTTGGTCAGGTCTTAGAAAGTAGCAAAATCTGTTGAAGTCAGACTTTGTAATTTCCTTTATTATCTATCAAATAGCAGCAACCAGATTTTCCAGGTTTTCTTGGCCACAAATATTCTGAAAATTGATGCTCCTAGATTTTGATTCCTTGGATGATACATCCATGGCATGCAATTATTTGTCTCCATAATTGTGCTTTACCTTGGGGCTCTAAGAGAAGAGGTAAAAGGAATAAAAGGTTTAGTAATTGTATCATTAATCTTAAAAGGAAAGTTGAATGGGAAGTATTTTAAAAACACTTAGAGAAGACAATTATTGGGAGTATGGAAGAGATAATTTCTTACTACATGTACTTTAACTGGTGCAGGTGGAGGTTTTGTGCAAAATAAAGCTGCTTAAAATTTGTTACTAATACTTTTGTATGTAACTTTAGCAACCTTTAGGGCACAGGGCAAGGTATTCCTTTTGGATGGAGCTTTTAAAATTAAAGATGTAGCAGTACATTGTCTCTGTATGTGTGGGGAGGGTATTTCCATTTGGATGAGCTACATTTAACTTCTTCTTAGGTCAAGGAGGGCACCTGGGGACCTCATCTAAGAACATAATGAAAGTGAGTGTCATTTTCTGCCCAATCTTGACTTGTCCCATTCTCCCTTTTAGTGCCCTATAAGAAAATTATGAAATAAAACATTTTATGAACCATTAACATGTAACCCAACTGTTTTTTTTTTCATGCTATTCAGGTTACTACCAACAGAGTCACTCTTGTTCACAAGAGCCCTACTTAATTGTCTGCCTGTTGAACAAAATCATTATTTCTGAGTCGGGTACAAGCCCTCCGGACTTCTGTTTAACTCATCATTCTAGAACTACTATTTGAATTCAATATTTTAGGTGCAGGTAGAAAATCAAGAAAATTCCAAGTCAGGCATGACATCCAGGGTTGTAAATCTCCCTGGCAACATGGGACATGACTCCCCGGGATGAGCCTAAACCACTCACTAGCACAGGGAATGAGATTACTATGATAACCAGTTGAAGTGGAACAGCGGTTGAGAGTCACCCATCGTGAATATAGGATTTCCCTCCTCCCTATTATGTATTCCCTCTCCAGCCATATTGACCTCCTCATGGTGACTCTGTGAAGCCTTGTACCTGCTCACCACCGAGCCTTCTCTCTGCCCCTCCCAGATCTGGGACACAGTCCAAGTCCTCACTCAAGTTCCCTCTGCTTCATGGAACTTTCCTTGCCCACTCTCTGTTCTGCTTATTTGACATTTAGGTGAAGGTCACATCTCCAGCTGAATACCAAGGTCCTTTAGGGCATCCCTTGTGCTTCTATATTTTCTCAAATGTACTTTTTAGAGAACAAACCCTGACTTTCTGTGTAACCCTTTCCCCAGAATAAAACCAATATAACCGACCAAAGAAATGTTCTTCTTTCCGATCCATAATAAGCCTTATTGAAAGTAGAGCTAATCCTTTAAAAATGGAATAGTATCGATCTCTTTCCATTATTAGTAGAATAAGTAAAAGTGGTATTCACAATTTATTAATATTCTCCCTTCATCTAATCACTCACATCCCTCTTATCCGTAAGGAATAACAAACTCTGTTTCTGCATAGCACATACAGACTTTAGGTTTTAAATCAGCTTTTTAAAAATATGAATGACCAGGCATTATATTTAAAAAATCAATGTCGGTCTGGGATGGGGCCCAGTCTGGTTTTTTAAGAGTTCCCCAGGAGAGTCTAAATTGCAGCCAGGACTAAGAACTCTGTTTTTAGAGTCCTCACTGTTTTTCCCTACGTGAAACTCTGCTTGGTAGGAATTATCAGAGGAATTCCAAACTTTTTAATACCTTGTGGAGATTGTTACCATCTTACAGTTGCCCATCATGAGTGTATCATATAAGGTATGTACTTATTTCTTGTGTGGCTGGTATTAAAATCCGCATCATGTTTTCCTTTTCCCCACCTGGACTATAAGCATCTCCTCCTGTTTCTTGTGCCCCACGGCATTTGAACTGTGTTAAGGATGCTGTGGTTGCTCAGTCAGTTCCCGCCAACAGGATAGTTTTTGCGCTGCCCAGATCCTTAACATTTCCTAACAGCTTCATGTTCTCTGTGTCGTTCTATTCTGTACACCCGTAAATGCCCTCTTTGGGACCAGGAAGCAAACCTCTCTCTTTTCTTTAGAGTCTTTTACCAACTCACTTCAGACTTACCCAGCCCTTCTGTAGTCTCCTGCTTAAATCCTTCTACTTGTCATGAGTGTTTTCAGTGCTTTATTTCATCCAGTTATTTGCATTTCACTGACAATTTCTACTTTATTCCAATCCTCTAACAACTCCCTATTTCCACCACTATCAGAAAGACTTCTGGCTGGTAGGAAGACTTGTCCTTTCAGTCCCATTATATGCTTGCTATTCCCAGGTCTTCTATTTTCTTCAGGACACTTAGTCCTGAAGGAAATACGCACAGATATTCTTAGTGTTGTGTGCTCGGTAGTGATGCAGAGGCTTTTGTTGGAGCATTCATCAAATGCTTGTTCATTTTTTTCTTTGGCCTTTTTCATTGGTGACAATATTTTCTTTATTTAGAAACTGTGGGATAGGGTGGCACTGTGTAACCAATGTAGGGTTCAGCATTTATTTCATTGTGATTGATACTTGATGTCCTAAGTAGTGTTTTCTACTGCAATGGTTCTTAAATTCTAGCATGCATCTGAACTCCTAGGAGGGCTTATTGAAACACAAATCACTGAGTCCTATCCCCCAAGAATTTCTGACTCAGCATGTCTGGGTTGGGGCCTGAGAATCTGCATTTCTCTCGGTTTCCCTAGTGATGATAATACTCCTTACCTGGAGACCTCACTGTGCTGTAGGACCAAGAAATACCCAAGAAAGAGTATATGTATTTTTTCTGGTTAAATGTTTAATATTGAAATATTTACAGATATTTTTAGATAAGCATGTTGATATACTTTTCCTAGTAGCTATGGGCTGTCCATCATTAAAACTTTGCTCATTCATTCAGAACGTGTACTGCTGTGGTTCTTTCTCTGTCTCCCCTGTAATTATTTGAGGCTTTTCATCAACTTCTTTAGATATCTTAATACCTTCAGGGTACATCATAGAATCTTCCCGTTTTGGGGATGGGAAATTGCAAATCATTAAGAAGAAGAACGATATCAGTCTCTCATCACCATCTGGACCTGGCCTGTCCAACGTGACCACCTGAAAATGCAGATCAGCCTGTGTCAGAGGCTAACTGTAAAAAGGGCCCAACGTAATGTGAATGGGAAGTGAGAAAACTAACTTAGGCATCCTCTTCCACATTTCTTGCTGATGGTGTTAATAAAGCCTCCTGGGCCAAAATCTTACTTACACCATATTAGCCTCCTTCTCTTCTCCATTCTTGACATCTTTCCTGAGGTTTTAATCTTGGTCCTCCTTTTACATTTCAAGAAGGCGACTATATATCTGCAAAGCCCCCTTCGGGGAGTGGTGAAAACGGGGAGAAATTCAACTTCCCCAAGTTGAATTCTTGATATTCTCACAAGCAGTGTGGACAACCAAAGCTATAGGCTGAGCCCCCAGTCTTGGGGTTTGTTCATATGAAACTTAACCCCGCAAAGGGTAGGTCAAGTCTACTTAAAATTTAGGCCTAAGAGTCACCCCCAAGAGAGCCTCTTCTGTTGCTCAGATGTGGCCTCTCTCTCCAGCCAACACAACAAGCAGTCTCACCACCCTACCCCTCTCTACGTGGGACATGACTCCCAGGGGTGTGGACCTTCCTAGCAATGTGGGACAGAGATCTTGGCATGAACGGAGGCTCAGCATCAAGGGATTGAGAAAAACCCTAGAATGAGCTGAGACTTAGCATCAAGAGATTGAGAAAACCTTCTGGACCAAAAGGGGGAAGAGTGAAATGAGACAAAGTGTCAATGGCTGAGAGATTCCAAACAGAGTCAAGAGGTTATCCTGGAGGTTATTCTTATGCATCAAGTAGATATCATCTTGCTATTCAAGATGTAATGGAGAGGCTGTAGGGAACTGCCTGAAAATGTAGAGCTGTGTTCCAGTAGCCATGTTTCTTGAGGATGATTGAATAATGATACAGCTGTCACAATGTTACTGTGTGATTGTGAAAACCTTGTGTCTGATGCTCCTTTTATCTACCTTGTCAACAAACGAGTAGAACATATGGAATAAAAATAAATAATAAGGGGAACAAATGCTAAAAGAAATTTAGTTTGAAATGCTAGTGATCAATGAAAGCGAGGGGTAAGGGGTATGGTAGGTATAATCTTTTTTTTTCTTTCCTGTGTTCATTTTATTTCTTTTTCTATTGTCTTTTTATTTCTTTTTCTGAATTAATGCAAATGTTCTAAGAAATAATGACTATGCAACTAAGTGATGATATTGTGAATTACTGATTATGTATGTTGTTTTATTTTGTTTCTTTATTTTTTTAATTAATAAATAAATTAAAAAAAAAAAAAGAAGGCGACTATAATTTAGTCCCCCTGCTGTGTCAGGGTTATTCTGGTTCTGTTCAGGATAAAGCATGTAAACAGTGTATTAGATAAATGCCCATTTCTAGTCCATTGGTGCTCAAATTTCATTTCATTGTTGGTACCAGTTCTGTAAAGTGTCTGAAAATGTCTTGTTAACTGGAGGGTAAATGTTTGGCAAAAGTGTTGGCTCTTGATACTCGGGTTCTGGGAAAGCTTTGAGTTGTCCATTATTTTGAAGAAGATTTGTTGCCTTTCCAAACCTGTTAAATAGGACTTCTGCAGTTGAAGAGGCCAGGTACCCTAGAATTGTCTTCTGTAGATTCCTCTGATCATCAAATCAACATGGTTATTGAAATTTCCTTATCTGATTCTAAGACAGACTGGTTCCTCTCCTTGCCATTCACCTTGGGCATGCCATTTTTCAGAAACCAACATCAGCAATGCCAAGGTTGTCCACAACTTAGGGGTAGTTTACTCCTTTTAACCTCAAGATTAGCAAATGGACTTGATTACATGTGTATGTATTTTAATGTATTTAATGCATTCACCTAAATGTATAATGATTCAGACATCTCATAAAATGCATGGTACATAAAAAATAACAACTCAGTCCCACATTCTTACAGAGGCCCCATAAAATCACCCTTAATGCTCCTCTTTCCCCACAAATCTGATGCCAAACACTTTGATTTCACCAAGCTTCAACAGGTCTCTGAAAGTTGACATTTTATTTTAGCTGAGTGTGCATTCTAGTCTATTTCACTTAAATATGCATTTCCTTTTTAATTTTCTGTTATTCTTTGTTATTAATCAGGTTGTCAGTAGCCCACCTTCTTTCCACATGCAGATAATTTCTAGGACAATTTTAGCAAATGATGCCATACCGTTCTGCCTTTAGTGTGTGTCTCACACTCCAGATAAGGTCTCCAGATCCCACTGTACAGAGCTTCATTTAAAAATATTTCCACACCTAAGTTAGTAACTCCAGAGCTCTTGTCCCCAGTCCTGTGCTTTGTGAAAGTAGTCACATACTCAACCCCATCCTAACTGGCCCAGACAGGGGAGTTCCATCTGTACGGAAATGTTCCTTTGGGGGACACAAATCAGCATTTTTAAATGTGTCTGCCTTGGCTGCAGTGAGATTTTGAAAGGGAGTGCTAAATTTCAATGTCAGCTCTTAAATAGATGTTGCCAAGAGCCACGTTGACAGCCAACACCAATTTTCTGTTTACCACCAAAGATACTTCAGAACCTGAAAAGTGTAGTCCTCTGTGGAGAAAATCCATGTGATGGTGAGAAATTCAACTGTAAGAAACCAGCTTCCCCATAGACGTGATAATTAATGCAATTAGATGTGTATAATATGTTTAAGGTAGTCTGGGCATGCGTGTGTTTATCTGTCTTTATCAAATAAACAAATGAGAGTCTTTTACTTTATTGCTTGCCTTTACTCATTGGCAGTAAAGTAAAGCATCTATCTTGGTAATTCTCCCTTGTTCCTTTTTTTTTTCTGTACTCTTCTTAACCTTTGTAAAAGATGGGTTTTTTTTTGGTGAAATAGCTAATAAGATCATTGTCATCACCATCAACATATAAATGGAGCAAATACAAAGTTCAGAGTATTCTAAGCATCAAGATTCTAAAGAATTCTAAGGCATGCGGCTTCCAGTATAAGGAACACAGGCATCCTTATCTTCCAACCTCAGGGAAGCTCATCCTGTGTCCTTAGTCGATGGAGGAATGATTCCATAAGGAAGGCACCGTGATGCTTTCTCTGTGTGTCCTACATCTTCCTCTCTTGCTGTTTCTTCTAATGCCTTTTCACCCTAACTTAACCACCATTTCAGTTTTTTGCTTTCTTGAGAAGTTGACACTTAAAAAAAATTGTGTGTGGCTCTCAGAGTGCCAGAGAATGACTCCCCACTGCCTGTGCACAGTGATTTCCTTCCAAAGAGTTCAGTTTAGAAAGGAGAGAGAAACGTGACCATGGGGAAACCTGGCAGAGGTACCTCGGCCGGGAGATCGAGGTCAGCATCAGCAGTGCTGTCATGTTGACGGGTGTAGCCTTGATAGGATGTGATGAGGATGGCACTTTACCCCTCTGCTCTTCCTTCCAGAACACATAACCTCCGTCTAATCAGGAGGAAAATCAGATCCTAATTGAGGAGCTTTCCACAAAATACCTGACCAGTATTCCTCAAAACTGTCAAGGTCATCAAAAGAGGAAAGTCTCAGAAATTGTCACAGTCAGAAGGACCCTAAGGAGACACGAGGGCTAAATGTAATAGAGTATGCTGGATGAGATCTTAGAACAGAAAGGACATTAGGTGAAAATTCAAGAAAGCCAAATGAAGTGTGGACTTCAGTTAATAAGGTATTGATATTGGTTCATGAATATTGAGAAGAGGTGACAAATGTATGATAGTATAAGATGTTAATTATAGGGGAAATTGGGTGTGGGATATATGGGAACGCTACTATTTTCACAATCTTTCTGTAAATGTAAAACTTCTAAAATTAAAAATTTCTTTACAAAAAGTGTTTGAAAGAACAAGTGCTCCATTTATTGACCCTAATTATATTATCATTTATGATAATAGAAATGGAAAAACAACGAGAAGCTAAATCCTAGGGTTAGAAAAAGCCTAAAACAAATGCTCAGTGAATGGGTTGAGATTGGAGCTGCATCTAATGGGGAGGGCAGAGATGTGGGGCCTGATTGCACATCTATGGAGCCGCTGTTGTGTGTCTCTTCTAGGATGGCATGGGATCATGTCATTCCTTCATTCTATATTAAATGACATATTTGTCCCCAGTTTTATGTTCTTCAAAGCACTTTTCCTTTTTTTTTTTAAATGGATATTTGTTGAACTCTATGTGCCCAGCCCTTGGCTAATTTTATGGGTCCTTCGGAAGTATAAGTCATGATTCCTTCAGGGCCTTATCATCTGGTTCCATCCATTGAAAATCTTCTAATTATAGACCTGGAAGGAGCTCTGTGTTTGAGATGCCTTTCTCTCAAGCTTTCTGAAGAAAGCCTATTCAGTTTTCAGATCCCAGCTCCATTTCTCTCTTTCATGCAAAACTTCCCTGGTCACGCTATTGATCTGTGCCTTTTATGATTCCTTTCATAACTGCTCATATATACATTTTTTTTAAGTTTCCAAATACTATTTTTTTAACTTAAAAAAATTTTTTTTGAAAAATAACGTATATACAAAAAAGCAATAAATTTCAAAGTACAGCACAACAATTAGTTGTAAAACAGATTTCAGAGTTTGGTATGAGTTACAGTGCCACAATTTGAAGTTTTTACTTCTAGTTGCTCTGAGATACTGGAGACTAAAAGAAATATCAATTTAATGATTTAGCAATCACGGTTGTTTGTTAAACCCTACTTTCTCTGTATAACTCCACCATCACCTTTGATCTTTCTGTCCCATTCTTTATGGATATTTGGCCTACGGCCATTCTAACTTTTTCATGTTGGAAGGGGCTGTCAGTAATATGGGATAGGGAGATGGAATGAGCTGATGTTCTGGAGGGGCTGGGCCCTCTAGTTTTCAGGATTTATCTGGTCTAGGGATCCATCTGGAGGTTGTAGGTTTCTGGAAAGTTACCTTAGTACATGGAGCTTTCCAAGGATTGGCTGGAATGGTTTTGGTTGGGGCTTGGCAAGTTATGATAGGTAGCAGTGTCTAACTGAAGCTTGTGTAAGAGTGACCTCCAGAGTAGCCTCTTGACTCTATTTGAACTCTCTGAGCCACCAATACTTTATTAGTTACACTTCTTTGCCCCCTTTTGGTTAGGATGGAATTGTTGATTCCATGGTTCCAGAAATGTACTCATCCCTGGGAGTCATCTCCTACGCCACCAGGGGGCCTTTCACCCCTGGAAGTCATGTCCCACATAGAGGGGAGGGCAATGATTTCACTTACAGAGTTGGGCTTAGAGGGAGTGAGGCCACATCTGAGAAACAAACAAGGTCCTCCAGAAGTAACTCTTAGGCATGCCTATAGGTAGGCTAAGCTTCTCCACTACCTACATCAGCTTCACAATAGTAAGCCTCGAGATCAAAGGCTTGGCCTATTGATTTGGGTGTCCCTAATGTTTGACATAGTGTCAGGGGATTCCCTGATGTTAAGTTTAATGGTTCCATATTTTTTCTCCTATCCTTCAAGGGACTTTGCCAATACTTTCTGATTATCTGCTAAATATATTCTAGGATATGCCCAGGCATTACATTACATTATAAAGGATTAAAGGCCCTCATTCTTATTCTGAGGTCCCTGTGTTTCAGTTGTTCAAATGAGCTATCCAGGCAGGTTGATTATGTGCTACAGAAAATTTATGTTCCGGACAAAATAAACCTTTCTTCATTTAGTCTCAAAAAGTAGGTACGGTTCTAAACTATAGACAATGTCTTCCTTACCCCTCTGAATTACCTTAGTCCCCACCTGACTAAGTTCTTATCACTAAATACCAGGTTATTTATATATACCAGGTTATTTATATATATATATGTATATATATATATACTAAATACCAGTTATTATATATATATATATATATATATATATATATATATATATATATATGTTTATAGAGAGAGAGAACAGTTCCTCAAAATCCAGAAATAATGGTTACCGCTCCGAACTAAATGTATCTGCCATAAGAGCTTACAATCTAGGCCCCTGTTTTCTTACAAGCATTTTCTAAAGGTGACCATACAAATAATTGTTCTTTCATTTCTGGCTTATTTTGCCTCATCAAAACGTACCACAGGTTCATTCACATTGCTGCACTTCACAACTGTGTCCATGTATGATGCCCAAAGTCCACGGTCCATCAGCACTCTCAGGTTTAGATAATCCCATTGCTCCCAAGAGAAAGATAACCAACAAACACACCCTCACCAAATAGGAAATCTCAACCTCCCCTTAACTCTTGTCCCTCCCCCCATTATTTACCTCTGCTGTTGCTCTGGTACTACTGATGTTGTCCTCTTGAAAACATAGTCCATGGTGTACATGAGCAGTTTTCCCCCATACCCTGGGCTTAAACTCCGTTTGTACAAGAGTCATATCTTTGAAGTAATTCTTAAAAAAACTTATTTATATTTGTAATATTAACCAGTGGGACACATAGGTTTATATAATCCCTTTCTTTTCTTTTTTTTTTTTTATTCTTGGCTCTTTTTTTTTTTTAATTAAAAAAAATTTTTTTAAAGTATAACAACAAACACAAATGTTCTTAACTTATCATTCTGTTCTACATATATAATCAGTAATTCACAATATCACATAGTTGCGTATTCATCATCATGATCATTTCTTAGACCATTTGCATCAGTTCAGACAAAGAAATAAAAAGACAACAGAAAAAAGTTCATATATACCATACCCTTTACCCCTCCCTTTGATTGATCACTAGCATTTCAATCTAAATTTATTTTAACATTGTTCCCCCATTATTTATTTTTATTCCATATGTTTTACTCATCTGTTGATAAGATAAAAGGAGCATCAGACGCAAGGTTTTCACAATCACACAGTCACATTGTGAAAGCTATATCATTATACAATCATCTTCAAGAAACATGGCTACTGGAACACAGCTCTACATTTTCATACAGTTCCTTCCAGCTTCTCCATCACATCTTGACTAACAAGGTAATATCTATTTAATGTGTAAGAGTAACCTCCAGGATAACCTCTTGACTCTGTTTGGAATCTCTCAATCATTGACACTTTACTTTGTCTCATTTCACTCTTCTCCCTTTTAGTCGAGGAGGTTTTCTCAATCCCTTGATGCTGAGTCTCAGCTCATTCTAGGATTTCTGTCCCACATTGCCAGGAAGGTCCACATCTCTGGGAGTCATGTCCCACATAGACAGGGGAAGGGCAATGAGTTTACTTGTTGTGCTGGCTGCAGAGAGAGAGAGGCTACATCTGAGCAACCAAAGAGGTTCTTTTGGGGGTGACTGTTAGGCCTAATTTTAAGTAGGCTCGACTGTCCTTTGTGGGGTTAACTTTCATATGAACAAACCCCAGGATTGGGGGCTCAGCCTATAGCTTTGATTGTCCCCACTGCTTGTGAGAATATCAAGAATTCAACTTGGAGAAGTTGAATTTTTCCCCCTTTCTCACCATTTGCAAACAGACTTTGCAAATACTGTTTTATTCACTGTTCAAATCACTCTGGGATTTATCAGGGCATCACTCTGCACAAACTAACAAAATCTCATGCCCTACTCAAGGTTCCATGTACTTAGGGTGTTCGATTAAGCTTATACAACCCCTTTCAATTATGTTCTTCTTCAGTATGGTAATATTACTTATAGACACACTAGAGAATTGCCTTCTCTTTTATCTGTTCACTTACATTTGAGGTCAACCTCATTAGCTAACCGTTCACCCATCTCTAGCTTCTATTTATCTCTTAAATCCCCTATATTCTGTATTATAAGCCTTTGATTTTACCTTTATCATGGTCATAAAAGTGGAATCATACAGTTTCTATCCTTTTGTGTCTGGCTTATTTCACTCAACATTATGTCCTCAAGGCTCATCTATCTTGTCATGTGCTTCAGGACGGCATTTTGTCTTACTGCTGTATAATATTCCATTGTAAATATTAACCACATTTTGTTAATCGTCTGTTGATGGGCATTTGGATCATTTCCATCTTTTGGCTATTGTGAGTAGTACCGCTATGAACATTGGTATGCAAATGTCTGTTTATGTCACTGCTTTCAACTCTTCTGGGTATATACCAAGTAGTGCTATTTCTTAGTTATAGGGAACTCAGTATTTAATTTCCTAAGGAACCTCTAAACTATCTTCCATAGCGGCTGTGCCATTGTATATTCCCACCAGCAGTGCATAAGTGTCCCAATTTTTCCACATCCTCTCTTATATTTGTAATTTCCTGTTTGTTTAATAGCAGCCATTCTTAGAGGCATAAGGTGGTATCTCATTGTAGTCTTGATCTGCATTTCCTTTAGAGCTAATGAAAATGAGCAGCTCTTCCTATGCTTTTTAGCCATCTGTATTTGTTCTTCAGAAAAATGCCTATTCGTATCTTTAGCGCATTTTATGATTGGGTTGTTTGTTCTTTTGTTGTTGAGTTGTATGATTTCTGTATGTGTACAGAATATCAAATCTTTGTCTAGTGTGTGATTTCAAAATATTTTTTCCCCATTGAGTTCGCTGCTTCTTCACCTTTTTAATCTTTTATTTATTTGTTTGTTTGTTTGTTTATTTTTCTCTCTTCACCTTTTTGACTAAGTCTTTTGAGATACAGAAGCATTTGATTTTGAGGAGTTCCCGTTTATCTATTTTTTTCTTTTGTTGCTAGTGCTTTGGGTGTAAAGTTTAGGAAGCTACCTCCTATTACTAGGTCATGAAGATGTTTCCCTACATTTTCTTCTAGAAGTTTTTTGGTGCTAGTTCTTATATTTAGGTTTTTAGGTGTTTGATCCATTTTGAGTTAATTTCGTATAGGGTGTAAGGTAAAGGTCCTCTTTTATTCTTTTGGCTATTAATATCTAATTCTCCCATGCTAATTTAATCTTTTTTTTTTAACGTGGGCAGGCACCGGGAATCAAACCCGGGTCCTCTGGCATCGCAGGCAAGCATTCCTGCCTGCTGAGCCACCGTGGCCTGCCCTCTCCCATGCTAATTTAGTGAAAAGACTATTTTGTCCTAGTTCAGTAGACTTGGGGGCCTTGTCCAAAATCAGTTGACCATAGATTTGGTGGTCTATTTCTGCACTCTGTTTGATTCCATTGTTCAATACTTCTGTCTTTGTGCCATTACCATGCTGTTTTGACCACTGTGATTTTATAATAGGTTTTTAAGTCAGGAAGAGTTAATCCTCCTACTTCATTCTTCTTTTTTAGGTGCTTTAGCTATTTGGGGTCTAGCTTTTCCAAGTCTTCACAGTAGGTTGTTGGAATTGTGATTGGTGCTGCATTGAATCTGTAGATCAATTTGGGTAGAATTGGCATCTTAACTATATTCAATCTTCCTGTCCATGAGCAGTGACTGTCTTTCCACCTATCTGGATCTCCTTTGATTCCTTTAGCAATGCTATGTAGTTTTCCGTGTGCAAGTCCTTTGTGTCCCTAGTTAAGTTCATTCCTAAGATTTGATTCTTTTCGTTGCTATTTGGGATGGAATTCTTCCTTAATTGACTCCTCAGTTACGTCATTGCTTATGTATAGAAATGTTACTGGTTTTTTGTTTTGTTTTGTTTGTTTGTTTGTTCGCTTGTGTATGGACAGGCACTGTGAATCAAACCTAGGTTTCTGGCATTACTGATTTTTGCACATCAATTTTATATCCCGCCATCTTGCTGACTTTGTTTATTAGCTCAAGTAACTTTGTTGTAGATTTCTCAAGATTTTCCAAATATAGTATCATGTCATATGCAAATAATGAAAGTTTTACTTTCTTCCTTTCCAATTTGGATGCCTTTTATTTCTTTTTCCTGTCTGATTGTTCTAGTTAGAACTTAGTACAGTATTGAATAATAGTGGTGACAGAGGGCATCCTTGTCTTGTTCCTGATCTTAGGGGAAAAGTTTTCAGTTTTTCTCCATTGAACAGGATGCTCGCTAGTGATTTTTCATATATATCCCTTATCATATTGAGGAGATTATCTATGGATTCTCTATCTTTTGAAGTGTTTTTATCAGAAAAGGATATTGAATTTTGTTGAATGCTTTTTCAGCATCAATTGAGATCATGTGATTTTTCCCTTTTGATTTGTTAATGTACTGTATTACATTAATTGATTTTCTTGTGTTAAACAATCCTTGCATTCCTGGTATAAACCCCACTTGATCATGGCGTACAATTCTTTTAATGTGTTGTTGGATTCGATTTGCTAGTATTTTGTTGGCAATTTTTGCATCTATGTTCATTAGGGAGATTGGCCTCTAGTTCTCCTTTCTTATAGCATCTTTATCCAGTTTTGGTATTAAAATGATATTAGCTTCATAAAATGAGTTAGGTAATGTTCCTTTTTCCACAATTTTTTTTGAAAAAGTTTGAGCAGGAATCATGTTAGTTCTTTTTGGAATGTTTAATAAAATTCCCCTGTGAAGCCATCTCGTCCTGGGCTTTTCTTTGTAGGAAGATTCTTGATGACTGATTGAATCTCTTTACTTGTGGAGGTTTTCTGTTTCTTCCTGAATCAGTGAAGCTTGTTTGAGTGTTTCCAGGAATCTCTCCATTTCATCTAAGTTGTCTAATTTGTTGGCGTATAGTTTCATAGTATCCCTCTCATGATTTCTTTTATTTCTTCAGGGTCTGTGATAACGATCTCCCTTTCATTTCTGATTTTGTTTATTTATACCCTCTTTCTTTTTTTTCTTGGTCGACCTTCCTAGTGGTCCCCCGATTTTATTGATTTTCTCAAAAAACCAACTTTTGGTTTTATTGATTCTTTCTGTTGCTCTTTTGTTCTCCCATTTATTTAGCTCCACTTTAATCTTTGTTATTTCTCTTCTTCTGTTTGCTTTGGGGTTAGTTTGCTGTTCTTTCTCAAGTTCCTCCAGTTGCACAACTGCTCATATTTTATCAACTTCCTGTTCACTGTTATACTGGCATTCACTAATTTTCTATACTGGGGACAACATGCTTAAATACCTACATAAGCCAGAAAGGAGAAGCACTTTAAAATATAAAACATATCAGAGAGAAGGGTAGTAGGAGCTTTGGTCTGCTGCAAGAAATGACCATCGAAAGGGGGCCACCGCTATTCAGCTCCAGCCAGTTGTTGCCATAGGAAGTGTAGGTTCCATGTTGCCAGATTTCCAGATTTTTCTAGAGAAGCAAGAGTCAAAATTTTTATGTGAAATTTCTCAATTATTTAAAATGCCATGCAAGTCATGCTAAAAATGTGTTAAATTATTCAGCTTTTTATGATAGATATCTGGACTTTTATGTATGACACATTATATATCATTCTGATCACTGACAGCTTCACAGAGGGACACCTTTTCCCTAACTCTGGTGCCGAAATTATTGTGGTCAGAGGTGATAGCTTACTTTTCTGCCTTTTTGTAGCTCCCGGCACAATATACGACATGTATCAGATATTCAATGAAAAGTTTTGATTTGACTGTACATACTTCCCTTTCCCCCCACAGAGTTGCTCCTAACTCACCCATAAAAGAAGTATGGAACATACACGGTATGTAGGGTGACTAACTTGTCCCAGAAACTCCCTCAGGCCCAGACGAAGTAGGACAGTTGGTCACCCTCATACACTTACTGGGTCCTTCTGTATACTGCTGTGCAGCCAATATCTCCACAGTGGAATTTCTGCTTAGGTCCATTTGATCCCGCTTAAATGTGATCTTGATCTTGCATGTTGTACTCTAGAGCATCACTGATCCCAAGTGATTTCTCCCACCTTATAAGGATGGTGTCCACCCAGCACTACTTTTAAATTAATGTTAAGTATTGATTTGTTAGTCTCTGTATTAAACGTATAGAATCAGTTCAGCTGGTTTATCCTCCCTGCCAGACAGGAATCCTTCTGCAGCATTTCTGCCAGGCCCCAAGTCTCTACTTGTGTCAACGGGTTCAGGAGGTACCTGCTGTGTTGTTGAACAGCCCCAATTGTTCTAAGTATCCTTACAGTTTTCTCCCATTTGTCTTTGGTCACATTTTTCCTTCTATGTCCTTAAATATTTCAATATGATTCCATGTATTTTTTTGATTACCCATGTCCCTAGTAGATGAACTTCACTGCTTCCTTGAAATATGTACTCTGATTTCAGTGCCACACTCCAGGAAGCACTTACTACATGCGACATACTTTTCTGGGTCCTTTATGTATCAGAGGCAATCTCTTATCTACACTTTCAAATCCAAAAGACCTGAAAAACAAACTTTTCAGAACTCATTTGAACCTGACCTGAACTGAGTGAGGCTATTTGTAGTCATCACGGTGTGTGTGACTAGTCCCATGTTTTTGTTGCAGAAATATCATTGTGTTTGATTTTAGGGTACTCCTCTTATGTCAGTAGAAATGTTATGCAATTACACCATATTACTTTTCTAAACATTGGGAAAAAAAAAAAAAGAATTTTGAAACACATCTGGCCCCAAAAGTTTTTGGATGAGAAATTGTGGAATTGTGTTAACATTCTTCACTCGCCAACAATCCTATGATATTATTTCCCCCATAAAATTTTGTCATTTTAATGACAAAATCAATCCAAAGAGGTTAAAGAACTAACCTCAGGTGTCCCAGGTGATAATACTGCACCTGGGTTCAATACTCAGCCAGAGTCTGGCCCTAAATCCACTGTGTTATACAGTTTCTCAGAAGACTGTGCAAAACAGATCTGCCTTCTGTTTTATGGGCCAGATGGTTTGGTCGCTTTTATCATTTATTCTCAAAGACATAGGATTCACAAGTTATAGTGCTGACAAGAACCTTTGAAGCTCTCTGTTTTACTTTCATGGCTGCTAAAGCAAATACCATTCAATAGGTTGACTTAATAATAGGAATTTATTGGCTCACAGTTTTGAGGATGGGAGAAGTCCAAATTGAGGTATTGGCAAAGAGAAGGTCTCTCCCTGAAGACTGGCATTCTGGGACTGGCTGCTGGCAATCCTTGGGGTTCCTTCAGTTTTCCTTCACATAGTGGTGTCCTTGCTTTTTCCTTTGGGTTCTGCAACATCCTGCTTCTAGCTTCTTATGAATTCCTTGCCATCTGACTTTTACTCTATTTATGAAGGACTCCAGTAATCTGGATTAAAGCACAATCTGATTCAGTTGGATCACACCTTAATTGAAGTAACATCTTGAAGAGATCTTATTTACAAAGGATCCATTCCCACCAGAACACAAACCAAGACTGAGAACACGTCTAAACTGGGGTACACAATCACTCCACCACAGTCTCTAAAATAACTTTTTAATTTTGCAAAGAAACAAACTAAAATTTAGAGATGAAATGAATTGTTGAACCTGTGACTCTTGGGCACATAATTCAGTGCTATTTTTATTTCAAAGCTTTGTCAAATCTTTGATGATATTAATGTTACTGGACAAAGGCCACAGATTCTTTTGCCTGACACACTCAATAACCGATTCCTGAGACACTGGAGTTTTAAAGAGATAAAGAGTTTATTACTAGGCACGTAGCAGGAGAGCAGATGGCCTGGCGGCCCAAAATCTGTCTCCCCGAACTGCAGTAATTCTGATAGTTTTATTAGAGTAAAAGATGGGCAGGGTTTAGGATAATGAGCACAGTGGTCCCAGATGATGTAATCTGAGGTGATCTGATTATTGAGCATGCGCAGATTGATTCCATGCTTAGTCACAGAATGTGTGTAAGAAAATGGTGGAGAGGTATAGGTGACTTGTAGGTTAAAGTCTAAGCTACTGCACATGTCAGGCAGGCCCACTTTGGTTAGATCCAGTCTTGGTTACCAAGGTAACTTTGGGTTTGTGGTGGGTTAGTTCTGGGCTGATCCAAGACCCTTCATTAACAAACATTAGGGGCTGTCTTCAGTGATACAAGACTCTAAAGTTGAAAAACTGAATAAATGGGTACAAATAAAGATTAGTCACAAGGTTTTTAAACAGTCTCAAGGACACAAGATAAAAGCTGTGCAATCATTATCAGAGATCAAGGCAGCTGGATTACAATGTAGAGATTTCAGGAATTTCCCTCTGTCTATTCCATTATACCAGAAAGCAAAAAGAAATATCTATATAGTGATTCAGAAATCAAAATCATCCCTTAAATTCTGAATTCTTGGTTACACTAAGATACACAGCTAACGTGATTACTCTTTGCAAAAAAGGAAATAATGTTAGTTTGTCATGACTAAGCCTTAGTGAATCCCTGCTGATTACTGTTTTCTTCTCCGAGTATTCTAAAACCATCTTTTTTATTCTTTCCTTCAGTGGGTAGGCCCTGGAAATGGAACCCGGGTCTCCGGCATGGCAGGCAAGAACTCTGCCACTGAGCCACCATGGCCTGCCTGCCCTTCTCAAATCATCTTTTAAAATAAGAGAAGTTTGTCTTCTGAAATTTATCCCATTCTTTGTAATTTCAGGGAGATTTCCCTTGGGGGCTCAAGTTAGAATGGCAGACCCTTAGAAATAGTATTGGGATCCTGTTTTTATGGTTTTCTTTTCTTCTTCTTTTTTTTTTAAGTAGTGGAGAGAGGAGCAGCTGTGAGAGAGAAGAGGAAGGGGGAAAGAGAGAGGAAGAGAAAAGGTATCATAGTGATCCCCTCACTGTCTTAAGACTGCTGTGAGTAGAAGCCTGCATGTGCATTGATGATGAAGGAACACCCTCCTTAGTGCAAACCTCACAGCCATCCCCACCTCCCTTCTCTCCTTCCCTCCCCCATCCAAATGCACGGGGGTGCATTTTAAGCTTTTAACACCCAAATGAATTAAATATTAGTTAAATAAGAAAGAAGAGACTCAGGTCAAATGTGGGATAGAAGAGGCTGGGAGGGAAGTAGATGAGAGGGTGGAGAAAGGAAAGGCGCTGGCCACTGACTAAATTCCCAAGAGAACCTTTGGCTCTTTCCCCTCCCTACTGACTCACTCTGATTGTGACAATCAAGGAAATCCACATTTGTGTTTTAAATTGTAGCTTTATTGAGATATAATTTCCATACCATACAGTTTACCCATTTAAAGTGTACAGTTCATGTAAAGTGGTTTTTAGCATATTCACAAAATTGGGCAACCATTGCCACAATCAATTTTCATCACATCAAAAAGAAACCCATTGGCAGTCACTCCCCACTGCCCCTCAAACTCCTCAGCTCTAGGCAACCCACTAATCTACTCTCTGTTTCTATGGATATATTTTGTTTTATTGGAGATTCAATGTCCACATGTATTTGGTCTGAAAGGTTGGATTCAAACCATTGGTTTGGTTTTCTCAGTAGTTTCAACTGGCTTACTTCTGATACTGTAGTTGCTGGACTTTTTCCCTCTTTTTTCTTGTGCTTCTGGACTTATCACCTCTGTACCATAAAAGAGTGAAAGGTCCTGAAATAAATGGGTCTGCAGAAAATAGAATAGTTAAGTCACCCCATCTGTGTTTAACTAAGGTAGGAGAAGAGAATAATAGCCTTTCTCCTTGACAGTCATCTACAAAGAACAATTTCCTTATCCCCTCTAAACTTAAAAAACAGATTACTTTTACAGCAGTTTCTCGGAATTGATTTATATTTGAGCAAAAACTGAAAAGAGAAGAGTGGAGTTTAGTGACAGATCTGGTTTTGAACAAGTGTTTGATTTTGGTAATCTGACTTGTGCATAAACTTAACTTTGAGAATTCCCCAACCAGAATTCTTGGTTCACGTGCTTACCAAGGCACCAGAACTGAAAGATGGTTTGCGTCTATCTCTGTGAACTGCCAGCTGATAGTTTTCTCCATCTTGAAAAATCGAAGCCATACAAGGACTTCGGTGGCAGGTAATTCTATTTGTGTGTGTGTGTGTGTGTGTGTGTGGGCAGGCACCAGGAATCGAACCCGGGTCTCTGGCATGGCAGGTGAGAACTCTGCCTGCTGAGCCACTGTGGCCCACCCTGGTGGCAGGTGATTCTTATTTGAAATTCTAAAGGTATATTAATTATTCTCTATGCCCTTCTCTTTTTCCCTTACCTTCTGGGAAGCTTCTACTATAGATGAAAGAGAGTTAATGCTTCCTTTGATATTTTGAGAGTTTTATTTTTGTGCCTGTCCTTGGCAGCCTTCCCTCTCTGTAAAGCCGCTTTCGGAATGACAGCAAGGGTAAGTACTCCCGTGTTCTAGAAGATTTTTTTAATGCATGTTTACAACTGAGTAAATTTATTTATTTTTCTCTTGCTTATTAAATATGTTAGGAAGTTTTTTATTTAAAAAAAAAAGTAACCCTGTTTGGAAACAAAAATAGCTGAGGGAAGGTCATTTTTAAGCCTAAGGTTATGTCACAATTTGGAAAGAACTTATGCTCTAACACAAAAGTTTTGTGCTGAGTGTGCGGAGTGATATTCTCCCACCTGCAGCCTTTGAAATCTCATGCAGATTTTTGTGTGTGTCTGCGTATATATTCATTTTCCATTGATAATGGTCCCTGGCTTTCTTTTCAAAGCCACTGCCTTAAAATATCTTTTTGATGACTAATTTTTTACTGGAATTGTTTCATCATCTGCTGTTTGCTATTTAAAAACAACTTAACAGTAGTTAACTCTTTAAAATAGGTTTCTTTGGCAGAGTAAGACCCTTTTTGAAATGTTATTGCTGTTATTTTTTTAGCTTTATGATCTAGCCAAAAATTTTCCAAACTCTAGGGGATTGCTCCCATAATGATTAAAAACAAAGTATCTTAACGTAAATGGATTGGACTTGGCTTTGATTTGCTTTGCATGTGGGAAAATGTATATTTAATACAGGTGCGGTGTATTATTACCTAGGTCATGATTCATTATTAGCCTTGATGGTATGGATACTCTATAGGCAGGATCTGGTAAAGTCAGGCTTTGTAACCTTCCTCTGTAAGTAGAGGGAAAAGAAGAAAAGCAGATCCTGGTCTGATAGGTCTGGAGACTAAGCTGTGTTGTCCTCTGGGAAAGCAGTTAAACAAAGCTCAGATTTGTAAATAGATGTGGTCACCACAGTTTCAGTCGAGAGGATGAGTACCTGTGATTTTTGTGCTACTCTTGTGAAGTTGCATCGGTTTTCATTAACCTAAGTAAAAAAGGGATCTAGTTCTCTGCAATCTTTAGGAGCTTAAGAATTAGTTCTTAAGTTAATAATAAGCGAAATAATAGAGGTCACATTTTTAAGAAATGGAACTTCTAATGTTTTAAAATTAATATATATACATTGGTCTACACAACGAAAACAAGGTAAAGAGTGAAGAAATTATCTCATGATTCGATCTCAGATTATGACTTGGCTAAAAAGAAAATGAAAACATTTATTTCCACAAACATTTATTGAATGCCTACCACATGCTGGGCACTGAATTTGACTAGTTGCAAGAATAATAAGGGAAATACAAATCAAAACCACAATGAGATGCCATTTTATACCCAGTAGGATGGCTTTAATCATAAAGCCAGAGAATAACAAATGTTGGTAAGGATGTGGAGAAATCAGAAGCTTCATACACTGTTGGTAAGAATATAAAATGGGGCAGCAGTGTTGGAAAACAGCCTGACAGTCCTCAAAAAGTTAAACATAGAGTTACCATTTGACCCAGCAGTTTTACCTATAGGCATAGATCCTAGAGAAGTGAAAACACATGTCCACCCAAAAACTTGTACCCCCCCCCCCCCCCATAAGCAGGCACCAGGAATTGAACCTGGGTTTCCAGCATGGCAGGTGAGAATTCTGCCACTGAGCCACCGTGGCCCACTTGTGCCTTTTGAAGCAACCCATGTGGCCTTATTATTTGACCTGGGCTATGGAAGAAAAAAACAAAAACAAATTTAGTTGCACCATAAGTAAAAGAGAGTGAATTGGCCATGAGTTTATATCTTCTCTAGTTCAACTGTTTATTTCATTGTTTTTTTGTCCTTCAGTATTCCAAGTAGAGTGGCTTGACAACTAAATTCTGAGTAATACTCTTTTATACTACTTCTTGGCATTATAAATAAGTATGCTGTATTATTTATTAGACTAATGAAATATTAGAAATAAGCATTTACAGCAACTTAAATTTAAGAAGACCCTATCACTGTGTATCTCTTTGGGTTTTTTTCCTCTCTTTCCCTGAAGCCTAATCAATCCATTATACCTGTTTATTCTTGGCAATGTTTGCATTCCAAATTAGTAGAGCTACAGAAAATAAATGCAGTTTTTCAGTGTCCATACTCTTTTCTTTTGCTTATATATATATATATATATATATATATATATATATATATATATATATATATATTTAAATCCATGTTCCCCCCTTTCCCCCTTTTAAATAGCTCCGGTTTGCTTTGAGGGAGTGGTGTGGAGGAGAAAACTCAGTATATTTGTGTGCATCCTCATATTCAAACAAGGGAAAGCAAAATAAGAGAAGTGTTCGTAGCAAAAATCCTTGTCCACATTCTCATAATGTTCCAAGCTATTTTTTTCTCGTTGACTCAGAAGAACAAATAGTGAAGGATGTGCTGAACGAACTCAGTTCTTCTGGCCCGTACTTATATATAGCAGAGAGATGAAATAGGAGTCTCAATCCAAGATCCTCAGTGTGTGGTTTTGACAGAATGTTTTTCACAGAGGTGTTGTTGAATGCCAAGGAAATCAAGTAGAAAACTAAAGGAACCAGTGGATCCCAGGACATTACAACCTACAGCTAACCTATAGGAGACCAACATTTCTCAGTGTTCCTTTTCCTTCAAGCTGTATTAAATATCTAGTAGTAAGCTCCTTGTTTTGTTCGTTTTTCTCTGCTAGCATCTACTCAGTGTGTATAAAAAATATGCTGGATATAGAGGATTTGTCTTCTCTGGGACATAATGTTGGAAACTACATATGAAAATAAGAATGTACAATCTTCTTATGGAATGTATTCATTCATTCAAAATATTATTTTTACTTAACTTAATTACAAATGATGTTTGAACATCCCCTGTCCTAGGCTCTGAGTACCACATATTCAGAAAACCAAGATGACCTAAGCATTGCACTTGCAAGCCTAAAAACCCAGTGGGGAAGAAGGTCACACTAGAAACAGAAGTACAGTACAACAAGCACTGTCGGAAACTCACAGTTTCTCACGTGCCAAGTGGAGCTCACTTCTCTGAACTTCAGTAGCTTTATCTTTTGTGGGGGTGGGGATGGGGAGGGGTGCAGAATATCTCATAAAACTGTTTCATATAGCTTAGCCAAGATGGTGCATGTGAAAACATTATAAAATTATTAAGCTCCAGACATTTCTGTTGTCATGTTTGCTTTAAAATAGAAGCTGTGAGAATTTTTATCCTGAAACCATGTAGATAATCCAGTTGTGAGGCTCCAGTTAAAGTGAGGGAAATAATATACCTCAATGGCAGAGAGCATGCCGTTCCCAGGAGAATGTTTGAGAGTACATTATTGGGAGCCTGTCATGCCCAGAACCATTTTATTGGCATTTATGCTAAGTTGTGATGACATTAGGAATAGCATAGCTTTGTTTGACTCAAAACATTATTGCCAGCCTTTCTTAGCATCCACAATAAGTGTGTTTTTATGATATCTCATAAATAAGAATGTATTGAGTTTTGCCTAGGGATACTGATATCTCTATTTGTAGTTGGTATCTGGAGGGTCTTTAGAGTAATATCCCAGTATTTCTAGTTTTTTGCTCTTCCCCTACCCCTTTTTCTGTTAATTCTTTAAAGTTCAGGAGAGCACATATCCCAGTTTGCCTGGGACAGTCCCAGTCTATACCTGTTGTCCTGGCAACCCATCCAGTTTCACATTTTAGCACTCTCAAAAGTGTCCCAATTTGGACCATAAATTATCTGGTCACCCTAGCTCAAGGCATCCTGGGATGCAACTTATGGATTTAAGTCAGTAGCGTGTGGTTGTAGTTTCACGTCATAGCAGGTTTCCTAATGAGCTGGTAAGACTGAAGCATGTATGTGTTCATGCTGACACAGAACAGTTGCTCAAATACTTCAACAGTTTTCACTATAACATGGCTTCTTGGAGATTGAAGATTGACATTCCTTTTTAAAGGCCCATCAACATTTGCATTCAGTGTGAGCATATGCTTTAAGATAGAATCAATCCTGTTTTTGACCATCAGTCACCCATGGCAGCCAACCAAGGGGGGTTTAGAACATGTCTGTCACCCCTTCCTACCATTACAGCTCTTCTGGTTGTAATGGCCCAAGGGGATGGGGAGCAGGACGTGGCTTGGAGGGATAGGCACTACATTGCAGCATCTCTGCTTCCTCCAACCCCGCCTTTAGAATGGGAAGATAGGCTTGGAAAGGCCAAAAGCTTCAAGAGAGAAAGCTCTGCAGTACTGTGTTTGTCACAGCCACGGGGAAGGTACCACCTTTTGTCACTACTCTAATCTCCACTATAATGAAATGAAACTGTCCTTCCATCTCACAATGATACTAAATTTGTGTAAAGTTCAAGGGATATTTTACTATTTTAGTATGTGCACTTCCAGTATTTTCATAGCAGGGCATTTTGGAAAAAGTTTAATATAAGTTATGCTTGGTTAAAAATTAATGCATATTCTGCCTCTCTCTGTTAGTGGCTGTATTGGAATTCGAGGTTGGGCTCTGTGCTTGTGAGCCCCAAAGAATGCATGTGGTTTTGTATCTTGCAAAGTAAAAGTGGAAGATCAGAAAATAAAGAAAAACCTGTGGAGTGAGACATCACATTGCTGTCTCCATTTGACTCCCCAGTGAGGGGAAAGTGCTGTAAAGATCCCTGTAAAGCAGGACTTCTTACACTTGTTAAATTGCAGACTCTGACTCAGTAGGTCTGGGGTGGGATCCGACGTTCTGCATTTCTACAAGCTTCCAGGGGATGCTGGTGCTACCAGGTCATGGACCACACCTTGTGTAGGAAGTTTCCAGGAAATGTGTGCTTCCACTTGCTCGGACTCTGGATGTCACTGCTGCACCATATGCAAGTTAGAAGGACTCACGTGGAACCTCAACTGTCAATCACTGTGCTTTAGTTTGAGGCTAGAGCCAGAGGGACTGCCTAGTATATAGTTGGGGCTTATACATTGTTCTCAGTCTCTTTTACAAGTCTTAGGGTATCCCCTGCAGAGGCCCAGTGCTCCTAATAATGAAAAGAATAAGGAAGTACTCCATATCACTGCTGTCCTGTAACTGGCTGTTTTTGTCTATGTTAAGGGCCATGAGGTCTGGAGTAGAAGGGGGAGGGACCAAAAGACTAAGAGAATAAATAGGAATTAGAGGAAGTTCGGGAAGGAAATTTCCATTCCCTTCTTCCATCATAGGACCACAGCTGTTACGTGCTTTCTTCTCTGCAGTTTCCAGATCCAGCACTTTAACTGCCATTAACTAGTTTGTTGTAACGATATTC
>PVIY010001381.1:84238-94776 GCA_004026745.1 Myrmecophaga tridactyla | reverse complement strand
TGAGTTCACCTGCCGTGTCGGCTTAGTGAGAGAGGCCACATCTGAGCAACAAAAGAGGTTCTCTGGGGGGTGATTCTTAGGCATAATTATAAGTAGGCTTAGCTTCTCTTTTGCAGGAATAAGTTTCATAGGGGCAACCCCCAAGATTGAGGGCTCAGCCTCTTAAATTGGTTGTCCCCAAAGCTTGCAAGAATATCAGCCCTTTGATTTTTACAGCTTAGCAACTAAGAATTTTGTGATCCACTATAACACATTTTCCTTTAAGAATGTGATTTTATTTCTACAGTCACCTCAAAAATAAGGGTGTGCATGCACATCCATGTATATTTCCCCCTACATTCCTGGTTCTCTTCTTTCTGTGGCTTACCAGCTTTTTCCCTAAGCAGCTGCTTGGTTTGGGTGTGTGTGTGCGTACTGTGTGTTAGATATCTCTTGGGAGGATAAAGGAGTCCTGGTTCCAGGGATACCTTGGATCTAACTGTGTACTTGACTAAGCGTGTTTTCTCAATACAGTGACCTCTCCTGCCTTAGGATAGAAGTCTGGAATTTATTACATCCCTCTTCTGACTAATTCATTACATATCAACCCCCATAAAATGTAGTGGATAGTGAAGCCACTTTAACTTAGAAATTTCTCACTCTTGGACTTTTGCATAAAATAATAAAAAATTATCTATACAGAACCCATTAATCCCCCAGAGACTCTGCTCATATTACATACAGGAGTTAAGTTTTATAAAATATAGATTGTGCTGAGCCAAGGATAAAGAATAAACATAGAATCCTGTGTTGAACAACTCATATTGCCATGTTAAATTCAAACCCAGTAGAAAACACATTAATTATGTAGAGGAATTTTTGGTACATTCTTTTGAGGGTGTGTTTACTGTATTAAGAACAGTCAGTTTAGGAATTGGATCCAGTTTCAGTGGCCTTTCGTCGCAGTATTAGTGAGAGTTTAAATTGGCACCTACTTTCTGGAGGGTGAACTCACATTTATACACCAAGACACGTAGGCTCTATCTTTTCATTTCCCAAATCCACTTTTTGGAATTTATCCTTAGAAAATTATTAGAGAAGTACAGAAGACTGTATGTAAAAGAATGTTCATCAAAGTGTTTGTAATATGAAAAAATTTGAAATAACCTAAATATCAATAATAAAGTAGGGTCAAATAAAATATGGCACCAACAAGAAAGGGATTACTATACAGCCATCAAAAAGAAGAGATACAGTTCCTGTCTTAGGAAAGATGGCTACAATATAGGTTAAAAATTGTAAAATAAAAACATGTATATATATGTATGTATACATATAAGCACAGGGAGAAAAATGGGATACTACACACCAAAATGTCAATAGTAGTGGCATTATGACTTTTTATTTTTTATTTAGCTTTTTCTGTTTTATTTTTCTTTATTGTTGAATATTTGGTACTATTACTTTTGGGGTAGGAGTGTAGAAAACTTAATTTGAAAGGGACAGAAAAAAGCCATCCGTCTGGCAGCGTGAGCTAGAGGAGGAATGAGAGCCTGGCTGGAATGCTCCGACAGTCGGCTCTGGTGCCAGGAGGAACTTCTGGTGGCAGTCAGAGCCCATGAGGCAGGTTCTGTGTCCCGCTGACCTATACACAGCATACCCTCAGCCTTACTTTATTTGGCCGCATCAGCCCAGGGGATTGTTTTGTTCCCGTGGGCCCAGGATTTAGAAGAACAGAATAAGAATATCAGGCCTAGAAGCATCCTCTGAGCCCTTCACGTCCAGCTGCAAAGAATCTGACCCCCAGAGCGACCAAGTAACTTTCCCAGAGTCCCGGGGTAGTTTGTGGCCAAGTCTGAATGCGGTTTCCAGGCTCCTGGTCTAGTACAGCTGCTTTGCTTGTTCCTGCACTCTGCTGTTGGGGATGAGCCTCCGGTTCTCCAGGCATCTTTTGAGACAAGAATCTTGGGGCGTCACTGGAATCTCCTCAAGGGAGAAAGAGGTTTCCAGGTAAGGGAATAAATGAATGGTTTTTCTTTCATGTCCCAGAACATTGAATTGTCCAGCTGCCTGTGTACAGATATGTGTCCAGTGAAATGAATTAAAATTCTTGGAAGTTCAGAGGTTCTTAACTTTCCTTGGGTAAAGGCCTTTTTTGAATATCTAATAAAGTCAATCAAATCTCTCCCTTGATCAATGCCTGTTTGCTAAAATCACAAAATTTTGCATTTAATTTTGGGGGTTTCAAGTACCCTCTAAAGCCTGTCCATGTACTGTAAATTTTGTTTGTCTTGTGAACCCAAGTTTTCAAGTATTTCTTTTGCATTTGGACGTTATCAAACTATGGGCTGATTTTCATGCCTTTGTGGTATGAATGTGGTAATTTTTTTTTTCCCAAATCAATTGTATGGTAAAAAAGAGTGAGAGCTAGGAAGATGAATATGCTTCATCACATTAGACAGTTATTTTTAATCTGTTGTTAGACTGTCTTTTCCATAAAAGTAAGGTTTTGTTTTATTTTTTAGAACTTGCATTTCAATGGCAAAACTGCTTTCATTTTTGCAGTACGTGCACTTCTGTTCCTGTCCTCATGGTCTTTTATAGTTACAACCACAGTGTGTCTTCACCATGTCCCTTCACCCTGTTCTTTGGAAGATGTCCACCCCTTCCATCTGAAAGCCAGAGTCCCCCAGGATGAGGCCAGCCCAGCATTTCTTTGTACTTCTACCCAAAACTAGGTGTTTGGAGTAACTATTACTCTTTCAGGATAGAAAATTTTTGGAAAAGGCCTAGTGCAGTGGCTCTCAAATCAGCCTGAGGACTTGTTAACACTGATCATTGGGCCCCACCCCCAGGGATTCTGAGTCAGTAACCTGTAATTTTGTGTGTCAACTTGCCTAGCTTATGGTGTCCAGTTGTTTGGTTAAATACTGGCCTCTTTTCTGTATTTCGTAGATGGGATTAGCATCTACAGTCAGTTGATTTTAAGTAAAGGAGATTTACCCTCAGCACTGTGGGTGAGCCCCATCTAGTCTGTTGGAAGTCCTTAAGGCAAGAAGGAAGGGTTTCAAGAATCTGAAGGAATTCTGCCTTGGAGACTGCATCCCCCACTCCATCCTAACCTCCCCTGCAGAGTCTGACTAAGGATTTCAACATCCCTCTTCCTGGAATTTCCAGCCTCTGACCTATAGAATTCGGACGTTCCAGTCCCCATAGCTGCAGAAGCCTTTTCCTCATAAATCTGTCTTGCTGTCTGTTGCTCTCTCTCACTCTTCTCTCGCTCTCTCTCCCTATACACACATCCACACACACACACACACACACACACACACGCAGATACACACATACTACACATGCACGCACACACACATGCACACACATTCTGTTGGTTCTCTTTCTCTGGAGAACCCTGGCTACTGATCCAGAGTCCAAGAATCACTTCGTCTCTAACAAGTTCCCGGGTGAAGCTGCTCATCCAGGGTCACACTTTGAGACCCAGTGGCCTAGTCAGTAGGGATCCTATAAGTCAGTCTACTTCCCAAACTTCTTTGATAACGAGAATCACCTGGAGATTTATAAACATATAAATTTCAACCCTATCCCAGACTCACTGAACCAGAACCTCAGTGGGGGAAGGTCTTGGGGTGCTGTATAGTCAGATTTTGAGGAAACAGTATCGTTTAAGGTAAACTCTGCTGTCTAGCATCACTTATTTCCAAGACAAGCCTTGGGACAGTAAGAGTTAATCCCTATTCTAAGCCAGTTCCCTCATTCATGCCATACTTTGACCCTGTAATGCCCTCAGTCCCTACAAGTGGATCTCCTGGCTTCATCCTCATTTTTGATCATTGGTCAGAAATTAAATTTGATGAAATTTAAGTCAGCCTTATAAAAATAAATACTTTTATTTCAGATGCAAATACATTATGCAAAGAGGTACCAGATTGCCTGCCTTCCTTGAACTTCCTAAAGTTTTGCCGAGTTCGTTTTTTATGAGCGTGGTCACGATGTGGGCTTCTCCCCAGCACAGCTCTGTCCATCCCTCCGAGCCACTGAGGTCTTTAGTGGCCATCCTCAGTTTGTAAAGCACGGTGACTGTGCCACACCCACACCACCGCTGGGTGTCACGGTGCCCCCACCCCACCCTGCAGCAGGTTCTTACAAACCTCTCCCAGTGGCTTCTTCCTGGCTGTACTGTTGAGACACCCCAAAGACCAAGTTCCCACAAACCACCAGTCGAAACCCAATCTCTGCTGGTGGGGCCCAGGGTATGGGGAGCTTGTTAAACTTCCACGGGTGATTCTGATCCTTAGTGATCATTGAAAACCACTGAATTTAGACTTTTAAGAGAAAAGAATTCTTGATTCCTGTCCTTAATCCTCTCAGCATCTATGTTTATAGTCCTCACACTTTAGCCTGTGTCAGAAGCACTTTTGTCAAAACACAGATTGCTGGGACGTGCCCTCCTCCCAGTGTCTGATTCATTAGGAGTGGGCGTGGGTGTGGGTGGGTGTGAAAGAGAGAGAGAGAAAATGAGAATGAACTTGCATTTCTAACAAGTTCCCAGGTGATGCTGCTGGTCTGGCAACATTCACTTTGGGGACCACTGAAATAGAACAGTGACTCTCAAACACAGCACATGGGATGTCTTGGGAAACTTTAAACATATCTACCCCTGGGTCCCACCTCCAAGAGGAATTTAATTCGTCTGTGGTGGGGCCTGGCATAGGACAGTAATTCCGGGAATCAGCCGAGGCTGTGAACCACTGCTTTGGGTTCCTGAGGGTAGGGGTAACAGGTTAGAAAGTTTCAACTCTTTGGGGAAAATGGGGCTGAACCAGGGCTTCTCACTCTTGAATGCACATGTGAATCCCTTGGAGATGTTATTAAAATGCAGATTCTAATACTGTAGGTCTGGCGTGGGGCCCAAGAGTCTGCATTTAAGTAAAAACAGATGCTGCTTCTGTTGGCCTGGGGAGCACACCTTAAGTAGCCAGGGGATTAGGTAGTATTAACAAACCCATCAAAATCCTTGTCGATACATATTTTTAAATATTTATTTTAAAAAGTATATATTAGAACATATAAAAGCAATGCTTCGTCTCTTTAAATCTGTAATAACAGACATTTTGCCATTAATAAACATTTACCATTCCTTGCTGGGTAGAAAGTTTTTGCCTCTTTTCTGCAACCAACCCCTGCACAATGCCCCCCGCCCCCTCACAGTTTCAACCAAATGTTTATGAATTAATTTTTCTTTGGTATGATACACACATACTAAAATATATTCTTCCATCCCCTCTGTCTAGATCCCAATTTCATTTTTAGCTTTCTAGCTTCCTCCTTGCTTGCGTGCTGCCCATTGGCTGCTTTTGTCTCTGTAGTTTAGCTCAGAGTGCACACTCCTGGGGATCAGCCTTCTCCTGATGTGGCTCCAGCCTGTGTTTCTTTTCCGCCTTGAGCCCAGTCTCTCCAGCCTGGCTTTGGGGTAAAGTCTTTCTCAGGCAGGACAGACGCTATGGAGCTCTTCCTAGTGTGGTGAGGTTGAGACATCGCTGTCATAGCTGTTTGGAAGGAGGAACCGAGAAGTGGGGAAAGGATGGGTCAGGACTTCTGAAGAAGGAGAAAAGGCAGACTCTCTGCTTCCTTTGACCTGTTGGATTTTTCCAGCTGAACATGACAAATGATGGATGGTTGATGACAACTGAGTTGGCCCTCAGAGGAAACGTCTGTGGCCTCTGGCCATTTGGAATTGGCCAGATTGTTACTGAACAAAGGCAGTGGATTCTTTTGCCTGATACACACAAATGACCAGTTCCTGAGACACCAGGGTTTCAAAGAGAGGAAGAGTTTATTACTAGGCGCATAGTAGGAGATCAGATAGCCTATTGGCCCAAAATCTGTCTCCCCAAACTGCAGTCATTTATGAGAAAAGAGGATGGGCAGGGCTTTTGGATAACGAGCACGGTGGCCCCAGATGATGTCATTAGAGGTGCTCCAGTTATTGACCTGTGCAGATTGGTTCATGCTTGGTCACAGAGGGTAGGAAAGAGAGTGGCGGAGTGAAGTGTAGGTGACTTGTAGGTTAAAGTCTAAGTTACTGCCCATGTCAGGCCCATTTTTGGTTAGATTCAGTCTCAGTTATCAAGATAACTTTAGACGTGGGATGGGTTAGTTCTGCACTAACCCAAAACCCTTCATTAATAAACATTAGGGACTGTCTTTAGTGAGTACAAGAGTTGAACAACTGGATAAATGGGTACAGATGGAGGTTAGTCACAAGGTTTTTACAATCACAGGGACAGAAGGTAAAGGCTGTACAGTCATTATCAGAGATCAAGGCAGCTGGATTACAGTTTAGAGATTTCAGGTATTTCCCTCTGTCTACTCCAATATACCAGAAAGCAAAAAGGACTATCTGTATAATGATTCAGTAATAAAAATCATCCCTTACGTCCTAATTCCTTGGTTACCGAATTACCTGGTGTCCTTTTCTCCACCACCTTCCTGTGCTGACCAGGAGACCGGGCCCTCCCTCCTGGCAGTGGCCTGTCCTTGCTCGGGCTGATACTGTACTGCTGTTCTCCACAGCAGCTCAGCAGAACGGGATGCCACCAGGAAACAAGGGGTGACAGTCATTTCCTCCTTTTAAGCCAGATCTCCGTGGCAGATGCCTGTGCCTCCGCACCCTGGGCCCTGGTATTTGCCCACCCAGCATGGATAAAAGAGCATCAGCAGCACTTTAGCAGAGTCACGAAAGCTGGGTGCTTGTCCCAGCAAGTCAGCCCCATGATAGTAAAGAGGCAGAGAATGTTCTGAGTCTCCTGTATTAAGGGCAAAGCTTAAGTGAGATTTATTTCAGCTGAAGGAAAGCAACAGTCAAGATTTTCCGGAACAGCGTGTATGCATGTGAAGGGCACCTTGGACCCGAGTGTTGCTGGGCGCAGCAGATGCTAGCTCAGCCTTTATAACCCTCTGAATCCAGTCTCTGGCTGCAGCTCTTCCCGTAACCATTTTCAGTTAGTGCATGTGCTGTACTGACAATTCAGGTTAACATTGTGAAGACCTTTGTCACAGAGCAGATTATAAGGGACACCCTGGGCTAGCCACTTGACCTTTTTAAAGTTTATCTTAAATAAATAGAAACATATATGCTGGGTGAAATAGAAGATGATCTGAGAAATTTCCTTTTGACGTGACCGAGCCTTTCTGATTTAAATATTTGGAAAGTAAAGTGAACAAACGGCTGGGTCCTATCTTCAAGTTGAAATCCTCTATGTGAAGTCTAAGTAAACCATTCAGTGTCCTTTCCCTACGATAATATAATTAAATACTATAAAGTGATAAATAACATAAGTAAAATTATAAACGGTAGAACTAAAGAAGCCCAGACCTACCACACCTTAAGATCGAAGGAATCCCATGTGAAAAACAAAAATAAGATCATGTTACTCATTTCCCTCAGTGACTTTACATTGCTCTTGGAATAAAACCCTGTCTCCTTTCCCTGGCATGCAAGACCTAGCAAGTCTCTGCTTACCTCTCCCGCAGCCTGCTCTGCTCTTTCCCTTTCTTAATTGACTCAGTTGTTCAAGGATTCTGAGCTCTTTTCTACTACAGAGCCTTCATATGTGTTGAAGGACCATTCTTACACAGAGAAAAGCAGTTAAATATGCTTTTGGTGTCTTGTCTAAGAACTCTTCTCCTAACCCTATCCCCTGAAGATCATCTGTGGCTTCTGCCACAAGTTTTATAGTTTTCCCTCTACATTTAAGTCCATGGTTCATTTTGAATTAGTTTTTGTATGAGGTGAAAGGTTAAGCTTGAGGTTTGTTATTTTGCCAATGGATGTTCAATTGCTGTCGCTCCATTTGTTGATGAAACTTGACACCCTTTATTGAGTTGTTTTTATGCCTTGGTCAAATCCTATGGATCTGTTTGTGCATGTTCATTTCTGGGCTCTCTAATTCGATTCCCAGACAGCTCTTATCATCCACACTCCCCTTAGCTTCGTCTTCCTGTCCTTCAGGTCTTAGCTTCAGTGTCATTTCCTTAGAGAGGAATGACCATCCCATTCCCATCTGCATTACGCTCGCTTCAATCCTAAAACTAAAACCAAGAAGTTTTGCCTCTTATTCTCACTCAACACCTGCTTTCCTCTCCTTATCATAATTGGGTATGTGTGCGACATTCCTGCCCATCAGCTCTCAGGTGGCAGGGCCTGAGTCCACTGTGTGTATCCATGAAGCCCCAGTGCCCAGCACTGTGCCTGTCACACGCAGAGTGCTCTATCAACATTTTTTTGGATAAATGAATGGAAAAAAAAAGTCATGCATCCTGGGGAATGTTTTCTAAAACACTGGGTACCTTTTTTTTTTTTTAATCAGAGGACATTCCTGCTGCCTGGAGCCTTGGGCTTAGAATCTTCCCTTTTAAGTTCAGACCACCTGTCTCTCTCTTGTGGCATTAACTCATCTTTTAAGGCAGTGGTTCCCAAACTTTGGCCTGTATCAGAATTCCTTGGAGGGCTTGTTAAAGCACAGATTGCTGGTACCTAACCCCTGACGTCCTGAGCCAGTAGGTCTGGAAAATTTGCATTTCTACGAAATTCCCAGAAGATAATGCTGATGCTGCTGGTCTGAGGACCACAGTTTGAGAAGCAGTGTTATAAGGTTGCACATCTAAGGATGTTATGGGTCTCCTTTTATGTTAAAAACAGTCGCATGCTCTCTTGAACTTGACAGTAAGAGTACTGATCAATTGAAAAGTAATCATCAGAGAAGACCATATAAGAATCCATCCTGAAGAAATTAAAGGGAAGATTGCTGATAATGCAGCAAATAAATGACAACTATGCATTTTAAAAAATTTAAATAGGAAAGAAACAATAGCTGTTCAGACTAATGAAACTAATTGTGGTTGTTTCATCCTGGTTCTTTAATGTGTGACTAGGCAAAAGCACTAATATTTTAACTTATAAATTACCACCAATAGGAATTCTGGCTCAGTGAGGACAAGACCTAAAATGGCCATATTTATAAAATCAGGATTTAAGTTTCTGCTATGCTCTGTTTTCCTTAAGCCTTTCATGATGAACCAGAGCAAATCAATAGCTACTGTTTCATTGTATCTCTACTGTGTCATAAAATTATTTTCCTTTGAAATCAACAAACTGAAAGGTTATAAACTAAACAAGCAAACAAACAAAAGCTTCAATAGTTCTAATTTGCATTTGTCTGCCCCTCTCCAGTCTCTTATCCCTTATTTGCAGAGAGCAGCTGGTTTTCAGCCTAAGTTGTCATGATCTGACAAACATTACAGAAAATTTCCTGGAAAGAAACTTTCCAACCATCAATACTCTTTAAGTATTCAGGAAGCTGTGTGGTCCAGCAATGTAGCTGGAGTGGAGCCAGCACAGGGCTTTGAAAGCCTCTGCAGGCTCCGAGTCGGGGTTAATTAATTAACCTGTTAATTGGCAGCATTGCCCTTCTGTACACTCTTGGAAAGATTCTGATTTACGTTCGTGATGTAGAGTGGATGTGGGTAAGCAGTGAGGGTCTGTGGGAAGGCTGGACACACCAGGCCCACTTTAGTGCAGAAGAAGGCAGATTTTACCATGAGAACTCCTACCAAATACGGCAGAAAAAAAAAATGAGTAAAGAATTGTCTTTTAATAAAGCTAATCTCTTATGTATACTGTGAACCTAAATTATCTTTGGGCCCAGAACACATCTCTCATTAGATTGGTGGGTGGGGGGGAGATTTTCTTCATTCACTGCTATATTGTTAATACCTAAAACAGTGCCTGGCTCATAAAAAGCACTCATTTGTTGAATGAATGAATTTAGTTACTCTTACTTTTTCTGTATTCTCTTATTGTCTACATTTTAATTTATTCCTGTCATATAATTACCTCCTCAGGCCTCTTAAACATGTTACCACAGAATAAGGTTATAAGTGAAGCTGCTTGAGGAAATACATAAAATTTTCCTAATCAAAACCCGACCATTTTTTCCTAACTTATGAATGAAAACCAGTATCCAGGTAAGCATCTAACTTGATCTTGGTAGATAATTCAGATTTCCCTCCATCTCTACCCAACTCCCATCAAGAACATTTTCTTTATCTATTGTATTTGACAATGTCAAATAGCATTATATTGTATTAGGTCATTTGATGGCAGTTATTTTACAACAGCTTCCTGATATTGCCCCCAGTCTTGTATGGTAGGAGCGAAAATTGAAAAACCAGAAGAGAATCTGCTGATGAACTGTGACCAGAGTTGACAGTTAAACATGCTTTTAATTAGATTCTTGACTACCTTTACATAGTCTACAAGATATGAGGACAATCACAGATGATGTGTATAACTAATTAGAGCTAGTTTTTTTGTTTGTTTTTTGCATGCCTGTTAGAAAGACCGATTTATTTATTTTTCTTGTTTAATGCAGTTTATTGAGATATATATTCATGTAACATATAATCATCCAAAGTATACAATAAGTGGTTCACAGTATCATCATATAGCTGTGCAGTCATCATCACAATCAATTTTTAAA
>PVIY010001381.1:0-84138 GCA_004026745.1 Myrmecophaga tridactyla | reverse complement strand
CTACATAAGAATAACCTTCAGAATGACCTCTTGACTCTATTGAAATCTCTCAGCTACTGAAGCTTTATTTTGTTTCATTTCTCTTCCCCCTTTTGTTCAAGAAGCCTTACTCAATCCATGATGCTGGACCCAGGCTCATCCCCGGAGTCATGTCCTGTATTGCCAGGAAGATTTACATCTTGTAAATGCTTGGAGTCATGTCCCATGTAGGGGGGAGAGCAGTGAGTTCACCTGCTGACATAGCTTAGAGAAAGAGGCCACATCTGAGCAACTAAAGAGGATCTCTGGGGGTGACTCAGGCATAATCATAAGTAGGCTTAGCTTCTCTTTTGCAGGAATAAGTTTCATAAGGGTAAGCCCCTAAATTGAGGGCCTGGCCCATCAAATTGGCAGTCCCTAATGCTTGAGAGAATATCAGGAGTTCCCCAGGTGGGGAAGTCTAATATTTCCACATTTTTTCCCCAGTCCATCAAGGGGACTTTGCAAATAGGTTTTGTCTTCTGCTCAGGTTACTCTGGGATGTATAAGGGCATCACACCAACCACAGCACACTCCTTAACAACCAGCGGGTCATGGAAAAAGTTACAAGAAAAATCAGTAAATACCTCTAAGCAAATGAAAATGAAAACACCACACATATCAAAACTTATGGGATGCTGCAAAGATGGTGCTGAGATGGAAAATTATTGCCCTAAATGCCTATGTTAAAAAAGAAGAAAGAGCAAAAATTGGGGAATTAAGTGTTCATTTGGATGAACTAGAAAAAGAATAGCAAACTAACCTCAAAGCAAACAGAAGGAAAGAAATAATGAAGATTAGAGCAGAAATAAGTGAAATTAAGAACATGGGAACAGTAGAGAGAATCAATAAACCAAAAGTTCGTTCTTTGAGAAAATCAGTAAAATCTGTGAACTTGAATTTGTGTGTACCCCAGAAAAAAACCATGTCCTTTAATCCTTATTCAATTTTGTTGGGTGGTATCTTTTGATTGTTCCATGGTAATGTGTCTCTACCCATTCAAGGTGGGATTGCTTACTGGAACCCTTTAAGTGGGAATCATTTTGGAAAAAGTTTTAGAGCAACCAAAATCAACAGAGTCCACACAACCAGAAACCTTTAGAAATGAAGAAGGAAAACGCCCCCAGGGGAGCTTCATGAACCAAGTAGCCAGGAGAGAAAGTTAGCAGATGTCCCCAAGTGCCCTCCCAGCTGAGAGAGAAACCCTGAACTTCATCATCCTTACTTGAGTGAAGGCAACCTCTTGTTGGTGCCTTGATTTGAACATTTTCACAGCTTTAGAAGTACAAACTTGCAACTTAATAAATTTGCCTTTTAAAAGCCTTTCCAGTACTGGTATATCACATTCTGGCAGCTTTTTACAAACTAAAACAGACCCTTAGCTATGATGACAAAAAAAAAAGGGAGAGGATGCAAATAAATAAAATCAGAAATGAAAGAGTGGATATAACTACTGACCCTGCAGAAATAAAGGAGATAGTGAGAGGATACTGTGAGCAACTATATGCTAATAAACTAGGCAACCTAGATTAAATGGACAACTTCCTAGAAAAACATGAACAGCCGGCACTGACTTTAGAAGTAAAAGGTGACTCAACAAACCAATCACAAATAAAGAGAGAAGCTCCCAAAAAAGAAAAGTCCAGGACCAGATGGCTTCACATGTGAATTCAATGAAACAGTCAAGAAAGAATTAGTACCAAACCTGCTCAAACTCTTCAAAAAAATTGAAGAGCTGGGGAAGGTACTTAACTTATTCTATGAAGCCACCATTACCTTAATACCAAAACCATACAAAGATACTACAAGGGAAGAAAATTACAGACCAGTCTCTTTAATGAATATGGATCCAAAAATCCTCAACAAAATACAAATCGATAACAGCAGCACATTAAAAAATTATACACCATAACCAAATGGGATTTATTACAGATGCAAGTCTGGTTCAACATAAAATCAATTAATGTAATACACCACGTCAATAAATCAAAGCAGAAAAACCACATGACCATCTCTATCAACGCAGAAAAGGCATTTGACATTAGACATCCTTTCTTAATGAAAACACTTGATACCATAGGAAAAGAAGGGAATTTCCTCAACATGATAAAGGGAACCATGGCTAACATCATACTCAATGGTGAAAGAATGAAAGTTTTCCCTGTGAGATTGGGAACAAGGCAAGAATGCCCAGTGTCACCATTGTTGTTGAATATTGTGCTGGAAGTTCTAGCCAGAGCAATTAGACTAGAAAAGGAAATAAAAGGCATCCAAATTGAAAAGGAAGAAGTAAAACTTTTACTATTTGCAGATGACATGATACTATACATCAGAAAATCCAGAAAAATCTACAGAAAAGCTACTAGAGTTAATAAATGAGTTTAGAAAAGTGCAGCGTTCAAGATCAACACCCCCAAAACAGTAGTGTTTCTATACATTTGTAATGAGCAATCTGAGTAGGAAATCAAGAAAAAAGCAAGGTTAGATGTCTGATAAAATAATCCAGGCTAGAGGTAATGATACTTACACCAAGATGGTAGCAGCAGAGGTGGTGAGAAATTATCAGATTTTTAATATATTTTAATAAATTGAATTGAGTTTCCTGATGGATTGAACATCGGATCTGAGAGAAAGAAAAGGGAATCATAACAGGGTGTTAAAAACTGTGCTGAGCAAATTGAAGGAGGGTGGTGCCAATATTTGCTCTTCTTTTTAAAGATGTTTCTGACTGTTTGATGCCCTCTTCTCTTCCATATAAATTTCTTTGTTTCTTTTTTTTTTTTTTGGCCTGGGCAGGCACGAGGAAACTCTTCCATATAAATTTGATAATTGGCTTTTCCATTTCTACAAAAAGGCTGTTGGAATTTTGATTGGCCTTGCATTGAATCTGTAAATCACTTTGGGTAGAATTGACATCTTGATATTTAGCCTTTCCATCTATGAGTGTGGTTTGTCCTTCCCCTTATTTAAGTCTTTGATTTCTTTTATCAGTGTCATGTAGTTTTCCATAAGACCGACTTACTTAAAGAAGTAAATTAAATGAACTCTGGATTATTTATTAAGGTAAAGATCCATGTATGTTTTTCAGTTGTTCTCTATAGAATCTACTTCTTTTATATTCTTTAGCACCCGGTCTCCTTATGCAGTCTTTCTTTCAGACAGTTAGCTTCATCGATGACACATTCCACAAGCGGGAAGTCCTCTGGCCATAGCAGCTACTTCCCATGGGCCTTCTTGCCTCCCGTCTTTGCGTGTGCTGTTCCCTCTGCCAAGAATACCCTTCTACATTTTTTGCCCTGATAAATACTCCCTCATCCTTCAAGATTTAGATTAAGTGGTCTCTTATAATGAATACAAATTCCATTGTTACTCTTCTCAGGCAAAGTTAGGCCACCTCATTGTAGATTGGACTGTGCATACGTTGCTATTCTATAGCTTTCTTCCATTGTGTCTGTGTCTGCCTTGATAGCTTGTGTGTGAACTTCTGTGTACAGAACAGTGCCTTCGTCTATCTCACATCTCCAAAATAGAAACCAACAGTGTCTGGTGCAATTCCAGTATGCCATATGTGTTAATTAATTAAAATGGTCATATAGTATATGAAATACTGAAAAGAAGTAGCCTCAGATGATAACAGTGGTTACATTGATGTGGTCTGATTGACTATTTTTTGCGTATTCTCTGTTTTTTGGATTTTAATAATATTATTTATATTGCTTTCTTAATTTTATTCTTAAATGAAGAAAAAAATACCATGATAAACTTTAAAAGAGATAATAGAATTTTCACATCAAAATGATCATTTTCCTTTCCATAATTGTCATTTTGGGTGGCAAGGTTCTTATTTCAATTATATAACTCTCATTCTGTACATTTTTTAAATACCTAGGATTCCATTTAGAGCCTCTCACTTGTCCTCCATAGTGGAAAATTTTTTTCAATTGGAGCAGTACTTAATTTTTGAGAGTCACATGACAGTCATAATAAAGTCTTAAAGGAACAGGGTTGACAGTCAAGTTGAAAAATGAACATTTGGCATCTAGAAGACAGTGTGATGTTTAAGTATTAAGAGATATTTCCTGTGTCATATAAATACTTCCTCAAGGTCCTAAACATTTTGTCCCAGGGAATATGGTTGCAAATATAATTGCTTAAACAAACATTAAATAAAATTCTGAAACATAACTTTCTCTCTAAAAGGATTTTGACTCAAGCATCCTTGCAGTAAGCATATACATCCTTAGTATGAGTACTTTGAAGGGATATCACTCATTCATGCATATAAGTTATTAAATAATAGTACATAATGAGCTCTACAGCTAAAATGCTTAGGTTTCAGCTCATTCACTTACTAGCTGTGTGACCTGGGGCAAGTTCCTAAACCTGCCAGTGCCTTAGTTTCCTATCTGTAAAATGGGGGAGTGGTGATAATAGTACTTCACAGGGTACTTGTAAGGTTTAAATAAAGTAATAAATGTTAAGTGCTTAAAATAGTACCTTGAATATAATATCATTTCATCAGTTCTTAAGATGCACATTTTTTTTTCAGATTTTAACACCTGAAATTAGGATCTTACACTTAATGTTAATTTTAAAAAGCATTGTATCATTTAAGTAGTAACATCTTCATTGGTGGTACTTAAAATAAAGTTGCATTTGGATTTCAGTCAATGACAATTTAGATTTCAATCACTGATAGTGGTAGGAGGTCAAGAAAGTTAGCCTTCATCAGCGTTGTCATCATTGGTGTCCTGGTTCTAACCAGGACAGCGGCATTTGATTGGTTGGCGGTGCAAATGTAGAATAAAGAGCAAATCTCAATGCCATCTAACCCCTCATTTTCATCCTTTTGTTCTTAGAAAAGATCTAGTGAGTTCTTTTCCATGTTCGTTTCCTGTTAGGCTAATGTAAAGTGCTTCTGGGGATTAATTAATGCAATGTCTAAATTCTCTGCACCATCCTTGGGGAACTACTAAAATGTTCCTTGCGGCAGCTCAGTTTCTAAAAATAGAGAAGACAAATTCTTATTTTCTCTATTAATATAGTTTCCTTACTCCTTTCTAAGAAGTATTTTTTTTTCTTAGCTAGAGGAATGAAGCCACCATTGTACCAATTAAGATTTACTGGTTTGCACTCTCCTCTGAGGCAGAAAAGAAACAGTTTATTAATCGATGGATCATGGCCAAACTTCTTCTGGTTTATACAATGCCCTGCCTGTAAGAATCTGCATCTCATTAAGAAGAAGCCCTCACAGTTTGCGGCCACCTGTCAGACTGAACAATAAACGAGAAAAATGGATACACAATATAAAACTGTTCTCCTATGCAGATACTGCCAGGACCCACACCCAGTGACAGGCACGTCTTGTTATTTTACCAGTGATATGCTTGTAGTTGCTAATTTTAGGTTTCCTCCTCATTTTGATGTTTTTGTTCAGTTGGAGGGAGAAAGACCAATTTGGATCTGAGATAAAGATCTTTTGCCAGGTGAAAGAGGTTCAATAAAAAGAGAAAACCTAAGAAAATTCGGGCACATCTCCATGCAAATACCTTGACACATACTTCATCCACCCATAACACACGCAGCTTGTCTCTTCTTGCCTTCTGTTTACCCTCAAGATTTTAAAGGTAGTATTTATAAGCCATTATGAAGCAAGAGTACAAACACACAGGGCTAGAAAGGGGCCAGTAAACAGGGTTTTGGCTTAAGTTTTTGTTTTTGTTGGCTTTTAAAAGTATTCTTAGTTGAATAATTCAAGAAGCTGGGCATCTATGCTTTGTCCTCTCATCTTCCAACTCCTCCCCCTTTGTCCTCCCAGTCTCTACTTCCCCCCCACCCCCACCCCGCCAGGCTTGCATTCATCAGGCATTTACAGTCAATCCTATTCTGATAATGCTGGTTCATCCCTAACATCTGCCTTTAGATTCAGGTAGTTCTGACTGTGCACAGAGGTTAATGCTGTCTAAGTCCAATGCGATGGACCTGAACTCATGCCTCTTCTTCCAAAAGAATGCCAGGTGATTGCCACATAGAAAGATTAGGGCCACCCTGTCCTCCTGGTGTGCCAGACAGAAACTGGGAACCAGCAGGGAGCTGTGGAGCTCTTGATGGAAGGCTTAGAATCAGGTCTTCAGGACAGCTGAGCTGTCACTATTGCCAGAAAAGCCGTTCAGGGGAGCATGCTGGCCAGGGGCACCTTTAAAACTCCATTTAAACCGTGAGGGGAAGTTCACTAGTTGAGCAGCAAGAAATTCTCACCCTGTGGATGTCAAAGTGATCAGCCATTTCCTTTTCTTTCCTTTGTATTTATATTTCTGACCTTTAATAATCTCCATGACTGTAGGGCAAGAGTGTCCTTTTGCATATTACTTTTTTTGTACATTTTCTTTCCCCCATGCATTTTATAGCAAATAAAAGCCAATTGAAAGGAGAGGTTTAAATATTTCTTTTAACAGTAATTATTACAAAAGTAATAAAGGCACTAAATGAATCCATAGTTGCATCGCCTAGGAGCAACCACAATGAACATTTGGTATATTTATTTCTAATTGCTCAACTAAATGTGTTGATACACATATACATACTTTTAACAAAATTGGATTTGTGAAAAAGAATTCAGTTTTTTAAAATCATTTTTCAGTCAGCATACTCTGATTATTTTACCATGTTACTAAAAACTCTTCAGTGATTTTAATGGCTGTGTAATAATTTGGTATATATGGATACGTTATTAATTTTAGCCTTCTGTTGTTGGGAGGTCATGTAGATTTCTGAATTGATACTTTGAGTCTCAGCTTGGAATGTGTTTAGCTCAATTTCTTCTGATTTTATGGGTCCAGAGTTGGAAATTCTGAGTAGTGAAAGTGGAATATTTGTTTCCATGCCATTGTTTGCTTTTCCTGCCAGCATTTTTCAGACACATTTTCAAAGAGCAAAATTTGGAGCAGTATTCCCTTTCTGTAAAGAGGATGTCTTTTTCTTGTTGTTTATTTTTTTAAAACTTTGTGTACCATGCTGTGGCATTTAAAGTTTATCCAACAGGACAATGGAAAATATTGAAGATTTTTTTTTTTTTTTAAGAGGGGAAATGACTGGATCAGGTTTGAGTTTTGGAAAGATGATTGCATGGAGAAAGGCGGGACAGGTAGAAAACCTTGAGTATCTCAAAATAATTTGCACAAAGTTAATCATTTAAACAGAAAGGTGGCAGGGTGGGGGCAGATCATTAGATGGAACAACTGCTTTGGAGTTGCAATTGGATAAATAAAATGATTGAACCAGCATTTGGAAAGAAGTGGAAGCTCAGAAAACAAAAGTATTTTGTGAGTGTTATAGATGATACACATTAAGTAGTTTGTATTTTAAGACCACCTTCCTGAAATAGTCTCATTTCTATAGAACCAACTTTATTTTCCATAGAGTTATGTTTAGAGACTTTCAGTACTTGTTCACTGGTGCAGCAGCAGGCATCTTATCTCCTTTAGGTCTGTTCCCATCACCCCCTCAGTCCTTGGTCTGTCTGTCTGTCTGTCTCTCCCCCATTATGATTTGCTCTCTCCATTAGTGGCCATCTTTGTAAACAGAAGTATAAGATTTAGTGTCGTACATAGTTGCAAACGATCCGTTTTGATGGGGCTCTCTTTATTGTTTCAGGTTGAATGCATTTGGGGACTTGATGCATAAAATTTGCATGACTCCTCACTCCTTTCTGGATCTGTCGTTGGATTCAAGCCAGCATGGCCCATACCCCCAACATTAATGGCTGTGCCTCAGGTAACAGTGCTTGTGTGTGTGTGTTAAATGTACACGTTTGCGCAAAACTAATTTTTTATGTCTCCTTTAGTAATGGGTAGGTAATAGCAAGTTGTCTAGATAATCAGGACTTTAAGCAATTTTCTATCTGTTGAAGTTTTTATTTTTTAATCTCTTAGGGAATTTTATTTTATCTTTAGAGGCTTTCTATATTGAAATCAGTTCCATAAGCTATTAAATAGATCTAGTTTATTGAAGTGTTGAAGAGTAAATGTAAACCCCTGAATGCTGAGGCAGATATGATGTATATTCCTTCTCTTTCCCGTCTTTCTAAGAGGCTGAATGAGGAGAGAGGAAGTGGGTTCAGATGCTTAAAACCAATTCCTCATATCCGCTCCTGAGCAGCTGTTGTTTGATGTTGCTGTACAGAGGGAAAGTGCGAAGGAGAGGTGTGAGCCCTGTAACGTGACTCTCCCCGAGCAGAATATGCAGCAAGCCATTTATTAATTGTAAAGTATTCTAATTCTTACCCTGATTATAGTGATACTTATATATTTTGATATCTACTCCTATTATGCTCACTTAGGAGTTGAGAGAAATTTGTAGAACATATACAAGAAAAATCCTCCTATGATATGGCATATGGCAAAAATTGACAAACTGTCCAAAACAGCATGCCAAGTTTTCATAACTCTTTTGAGGTATCTGCCAAGTAGCAGGGTACACAGGACCAGTAATTATCTATATGGGAATCTCACTGCGTGTCTGAGTCTTGGGTCCTAGCTCTGGTAGGCTCTTATCCCCCTAGAATGACACCACCATGTAGTAGAGGGAATGTGGAATTGGAGTCAGGAGACCTGAATTACAAAACCAGGTGTAGCACTAACTCTGGACTATTGAGTAGGTCTATTGTTCCCTATGTAAAATGTCAGTAAAAAATGTCATCCATAAGCACCAATGAGAGCCCCTGAAACATTACTTACAAGTGGTTTGCGACCTGGAAAGCACTTTTAAAGACAATAGCAGAAAAAAATAAGAGACTTCTGAACTGGGCTTTCCCAGAATGACTTTCCCTTCCAGCAATCCCAGCTGCAAGTACTACCCCTGGCAAAATGCTGTATGGTTAACCCAAACCCATTCTCAAATAAACTCTTTTTTTTCCTGGGACCACTATTCTTTCCTCCTCAGTTCTTCTGTTTGTCCTCCTTTGCACTGCTCAGCTTGTTGGAACTTTTTGAGATTCTGCTCAGAAGCTGCTTTCAAAAATAAGAGTATAAGTTATGACTGTTGCTAGCATTTATTGAGTACTCACTGTGCACCATGGTGTCTAAACTGCTTTGCCTACACTGTCATATTCAATTCTCAACAATCCCATGAAATTATATTCACATCATCATCATCATCCCAACTTGATGGCACAGGGAAGTTGTCACTTATCCTAATTGATATAAAAAGTAAAGTCAAGATGATTAGTTGTTTCTCTAGTAAAATATTTGAAAAAGGAAGAAACTGAAACATTAAGAAATTTCTCAGATGTGAAGGGTTTCAAGATGCACGCAGGGATTCTCCTTCTGTCTCCTCCCCTAGCATCCATTCACACATGGAGGGCAAAGGTTACTTGAGGTGTTTCAGGACCTCTGTCTTACTCCACTTGGGCAAAACCCTGTCTCTTCAAGGATTTAGATACCCACCCCATTCTAGGTCCTTTTCCAACTTGACGTGGCCTGTAGTGTCCCTTCTCTGTTTGTGCCTGAGGTCTTAAGATCATCCGGACCTTTTCCTCCTCACCTGGTGTCCTGCCTAACCGGGCACTGAGTGGGGATCTTTGAAAGGAAAGGACAGCTCTGTGACTGTGACTTCCAGGGTGTCAGGGTATGGATGTTACTGCAGACGGGAATCTGATCAAGCAAGGCGAAGGCTTCACATACTCTAGTCACCATGATCACTGTGAGCTCATAAGCGGATCTTGTTGGAGACTCAGTCACAGGCACTTTAATTTTATGTATGTATATTATATATAGTTCATTGTAGAAAATTTAAAATAGAGCCAGAATTACAGGTAATAGCACCACCCAGAAATGAAAATTTTGCTTATTTTCCGTAGGGTCTTTACATTTTATATATATTATATAGTTGAGATTATGCTTATAAAAAACATCATTTTAACTTTTCTTGTCCCACTTTGTATTACCAAAGAAATAATTTCGCATTGTTTAAAAAAAAAAAAACAACTCACAATGCAAAAGAGTATGCAGGTTACAAGTATACTGATGTTGAAGTGTAATTAACAAAAAAACATTTACAGACCCCAGATGAAGAAGGGATAAAGAGGGGCTTTATGGCAGCTAATGAGGGCTGGTTATGGGATTTTCCCATGAGAAAAAGATGAATTTGGGATGGGTTTAGTAGGAGTTTTACATGCTTAGTAAATTATAATATATAAATTATATATATGTGTGTGTGTGTGTGTGTGTTTATATATATTTTTTACATATTTATCAAAAATGAAGCATGTTAAATATGCTTTTAAAGCCAGCCTATCCCTAGACATATTTGCCCCAAAGGGCCCACTACCCCTAAAAATACTGCTTTGGGTGACATAGTCATGAAAAATAATCCCATCTTAAGGTAGAGTCAGGGCTGTGATGAAAGAAACTCTTTTCATGATGTTAGGAATAAAGCAGACGAGAAAGAGAGCAGCTGAGGGAAGCATAGTGCCAAATGGTGTCCTTGGCTGCAAAATACACGGACAACCAGGCATCCCACTGACGTACTGATTTAAACTGGTAAGGGAAGATTTACAAGTCCCTTGTGCTCTGACATCCCCATTGAGTCCTTCAGTTAGAGCGGGCAAAATGCAAAGATTGTAAAATAAAAGCAATCATTTAATGCTGTACTTGTGAAATTTATCATGGTGTAATACATTTCAAACATGCAAAAATATGTTAAGGTTAGTATATACACCATCTTAACTTAAGAAATAAACTCTACTAATACATGCATTTAGCAAATATTATTGAGCCCCTACTATGTACTAGGCTCTGGGGCTATAGCTGTGAACAATCCAAGCAAATATGACTGACCTCAAGGATCGTACATTCTAGTGGAAGTTGAAGTCCCTATGTACAAGGTTGTCAAAGTAGAGGACATACTTATATTAAATAATTATTTGTTGTTTATCTGAAGTTCAAATTTAACTGGGTATCCTCTACTTTCATTTCCTAAACCTTGCAACCCTATCTGGACCCCCTTCCAGATGGCTTTCCCCTCCTTACCTGCCGCCCCACCGGTATCATTCATTCTCTAATTACGTCTTTTTCACCAGATCTTCCATCCTGTTTCAGTTGACTGGTACAGTTTTATTTTCATTAACTTAAAATATTGTATTACTGTATTACTAAGAGTACCCTAATGTCCTTTGTTAATTATGAGCCCCATAAATTGCTCATAACTGTTCTCTTCTTTTGAAGCTGCTAGGACATAAATGGGGGCCATTGGTTAGGGGAACTGCTGTGTTTCTCTGTCAGAGGAGTGAGGCTGGGGGTTTAGGGCTGGAGACGGTCTGCTTTTTCCCAAGTTCCTGAATCGTGTTGTAAACTGTATGCCCTGATACCCCTCCAAAGGCTAATTAATGTTGTAAAACTTTAATTAGGGCTTAGACTCCTTCTAGAAGGCAAATAACAAGTGGCTTATTTGTTAGAAGTAGATAATAATACCTGTCCTACCCTCTTCACAGGCACTGTGCAGCAAACAAAAACACTTTTTAAAACCTAAGTGCTGGCCAGGTGTCGGGGGCATCGCCGTCCTCCTGGTTCTGTTGTCCTGCCATGAGCTCCTGATGCAGTGTTTTAAGCCAGCCCCTACTGGCTGTGACATCCAGTAGGTCAAGAATTGTATTCTTGTGTGCTGCATCTAACAGTTAAATGCAATAAATAGATGTACATTGTGGGATGACTTTTTATGATCGTTGTCACCATCTTTATTTTTTAATTTTTTAATTTTTTGCCAATGGTTTCCTCTGCTGGTTCATTATAGCTTTTCCTCTCTTCCTATTCCTCTTTCACAGCCTAAATATATACGATATTTTTTCAAACACAAATATATTTACATTTTTTTCAAACTTTTTTATTGTATAGTGTAACATATATACAAAGCAAAAAAAAAAAAGAAAGCATAGTTTTCAAAGCACTCTTCAACAAGCAGTTACAGGACAGATCCCAGAGTTTGTCACTGGCTACCACATGATCCTCTCAGATTTTTCTTTCTAGCTGCTCCAGAATATAGGAGGCTGGAAGGCTTAAATATTTTTTTATCATCACAGTTGACTTTTTTCCCTTCTTTTTTTGAGAAAAATAACATATATACAAAAAAGCAATAAGTTTCAAAGCACAGCACCACAGTTAGTTGTAGAACATATTTCAGAATTTGACGTGGGTTACAATTCCACGATTTTAGGTTTTTACTTCTAGCTGCGCTAAGATACTCGAGACTAAAAGAAATATCAATTTAATGATTCAGCATTCATATTCATTTGTTAACTCCTATCTTCACTGTATAACTCCACCATCACCTTTGATCTTTCCATCCCTCTCTTTAGGGGTGTTTGGGCTATGGCCATTCTAACTTTTTCATGTTGTCTCTAATATGGGGTAGGGAGATGGAATTATCTGATGTTCTGGAGAGACTGGGCTAGGTTTCAGGACTTATCTGGACCTGGGATCCATCTGGAGGTTGTAGGTTTCTGGAAAGTTATTCTAGTGCATGGAACCCTTGTGGAATCTTATATATTGCCCTAGGTGGTCCTTAGGATTGGCTGGAATGGTCCTGGTTGGGGGGTTGACAGGTTATGATAGGTAGCAAGGTCTACCTGAAGCTTGTGTAAGAGCAATCTTCAGAGTAGCCTCTTGACTCTATTTGAACTCTCTCTGCCACTGATACTTTATTAATTACACTTCTTTTCCCCCTTTTAGTCAGGATGGAATTGTTGATCCCACAGTGCCAGGGCTGGATTCATCCCTAGGGAGTCATTTCCCACGTCACCAGGAAGACTTTCACCCCTGGACGTCATGTCCCACATAGGGGGGAGGCCAATGATTTCACTTGCAGAGTTGGACTTAGAGAGACTGAGGCCACATCTGAGCAACAAAAGAGGTCCTCCAGAAGTAACTCTTAGGCATACCTATAGGTAGGCTGAGCTTCTCCGCTACCTACATAAGCTTCACAAGAGTTAGCCTCAAGGTCAAGGGCATGGCCTATTGATTTGGGTGTCACTGTAGTTTGACACAGTATCAGGGGATTCCCTGATGGTAAGGTTTAATAGTTCCATATTTTTTCTCCCATCCCTCAAGGGACTTTGCCAGTACTTTTTGATTATCTGTTTAATATACTCTAGGATGTGCCCAGGCATTACATTAAGCCATGCAGGATTAAAGGACCTCTTTCTTATTCTGGGCTCTGTGTGTTTCAGTTGTTCAAATGAGCTACACAGATACGTAAAGTTTATGCATATTTACTTTTTAAGGTGCTTATTGAACTGCATTAAAAATTCATTTGTTGTTTTAAATTAATATAATAGCATTCCTAAAATTTGATAAGAAAAAAAGGGGAGAATTGCTCAGAATTCCACAGTAGCTATTGTACTGTTATTCTTTCTCATCCTTGACCTTAGGTGAACAAACCCAGGCAGTTTCGATGTTTATACAACCTGGTACTTGGCTTGAGCTGTAACATAGACATTTTTCCAGATCTTTGTGGAAAACAAAGTTTTCAAATTAATATTTTCAATGATTATATAATATTCCTTGGAGTATTTCTAAGCGTTGGATTACCCTTTCGTTTTTGTTTGAACATTTGGACTGTTCCCAGTTTTCCCCATTGTAGATAATGCAGAGAACGTCCTCCTGCCTGGTCATTTTTCTCCCCTTTTTAATTATTTCCTGAGGAGGATTTCCCAGAAATAGGACAATTGGGTTAAAGGGCATGACTGTTTTTGTAGCTTTTGTTCACTGCTGTGGGGCTTGAATCCTGTTACACTGGTCAGTTATTTGGCTCCAGGTTTTGTCTCTGTGCTGATCTCGAATGAGGTACAAAGGCCACTGATAAGGCCTGGTCATCAGACAGAGCCAGCGCCTCGTGCTGGAGCAGACAGACCGCCGCGCCGTGGCACAGCCCCTTCTCGGTTGGGTAAATATTTTTTCTGGGCAGGAGCATTTCTCAAACAGAACTCTGAGCCCACTGCACTAAACCTCACAGCAGGAATCGTGTGCTGTTTGTTGGGTACGGGACCAGTTTGCACAGACTGGTCTGGCTGGAGCCAGCCTGGTGTTTTCTGAGGCCATCTGGAAAGGAAGACCTAGGAGCACAGCAGAGGTGTTTTTGCTTTGGTGAGTCTTAAACCTGTCATCCCCGTTAGCCTTACTCCAAGGGCAGAGAGTGTGCTGATTAGAAACAGGGACTGCTTTAATTAATAGGCTTCATCCATGACCTTTCAAGGTCTCCTGATTCAATCTGCCAAAGGATTACACCGTGTGTTCTCATTTGTGCTCTGCATGTGTAGGGTGTCAGAAAAGCTGAGAGGACACAGAAAAGGTGCTTAATGTAAAAGCATAGGTGTAAGAGCTAGAGGGGGTCTTTTTTATTTCAGCTTTCCAACCTGCCACCCCTTCTTTCAGATGACAAAACACAACTTGCCCAGCTCACACAGTTGGTTGACGACTGAGCCAAGAAGTCAAAGTTGAAGAGCTTTTTCCTTTAAGGCATTATATTGAATTGAAAACCAGAAGCGTGGTATCTATAAAGTGCTGATTAAAAATTAAGGGGAGAGCGGGCCACAGTGGCTCAGTAGGCAGAATTCTTGCCTGCCATGCCAGAGATGGCATGAAAATGCCAGAGATGCCAGAGAAATCAGGTTTGATTCCTGGTGCTTGCCCATGCAGATAAAAGAAAAAAAAATCAAGGGGAAAGTAGGTATCTCAGAGAACTATATAAAACCCCAAAGCAGAATGGTTAAAAATAAAATTTCCTTCCTGATAGGGGTTGTATTGATAATTTTTTTAATGTGAAATATTTCATTTGAGCAAATTAATAAATATATTCTAACGTTTATTTAACACATCATGCAACTTCATCTTCTTATTTTTTTTAATAATTGGAGTTTATTGGATTTTGCATTTCAACTTAATGAAGCTGTTTTCTTAGTGTATTGAAATCTCATTTCACCCTGAAGTTTATAAATGAAATAATTTATTTTCCTGTAGTGAGGATGATTGAGAAAATAGTTGTTTTGTAAATAAGTTTAGATGCTGCGACCACCTATAAATAGGAGACCCTGGGCTTTGGATTCTTGCCTGTCTGGCTCATCAGAACTCCGGAATCCATCGAGCGCCTGGAAAGGTTTTGAAGAGTTCCTCCCTCCCTAGTCAAGGCTTGCTTGTTTTACACACCTTGAAGGCTTTGGTTTTAACTGGTAGCCAGCTTCACCTCGGAGCTTTCTTGCTCCAAACTTGGAACAAGTCGGAATGGGTTAAGCATCAGATTGCAGACAGGCGATTAGCTCTCCAGCTAAGCTCAGGGAGAGTGAGTTAGCATCAAGTGAGCACCAGCTGATTTGAGTATAGAAAGGATAGCAGGCAGGCTCCTGCTATTCTGGGGTGCTGGGCAGAGGTACACTTCAGGTGGAGATTTCTGCCTCGATGCTCTGTGGGTGCCAACAAGAAAGAAAAAGCACAAAAAACCCAATAAGGAGATTTGCTGTGTTTAAGAACTTGAGCTGTGCGCTCTTACTAAGAGACTTGGACATTCAGAAAAAGGATTAAAAGGGCCCTTCGTACAGGGATTTAAATATTCTTTGCTCTGCAGACTTCCCATTGTGAGTATTGACATGTATTTATATATGCACTTTCCCTCTTCCTTGAAGAACTTGGGTGGACTAACCGAGCCCATAAAAGTATAGCTAATTTGCTTCCCTTTCTAAGGTTTGCCTTCTTCCTGTGTCCTGGATAATTTTAGTTCATCTCCTTTGTACCGTTTCTGAGAAAGGCTTTTATGAGCTTGGAGGAAAATGAGTGATTCAAACTCAGAGTTTCCACTTTTGGATCCTTTTATAAAAGCTGCTTGATTTGATCTGACGTAGTTTTCAAGTCACAAAAGCCATAACATTTTGCTCTTTTTTGACAAAATATTTTAAAACTGCATTGAGTAGATTTCTCTAATGAAAATCTCAAAGACTTTCAAACCAGGAAATGAGATTTTATAAGATTCATTCAAACGGTTGTAGAAATTCATAGTCAAAAAATGTTTGTTTCCTCTCTTGGCTTCTCCATTGGATATTTTTTGAATGAGCCGTAACTGATGCACTCATTTCCATTTGCTTTAGGAAAAAGTATACTCATGTGTTTAGAGGCTAAGCCTAGTTCTGCCTTTGGGCTGCAGTTCTTGATGAAACTTGACAGCAAGAGAAGTTTTAAAATATGCAGCACATTTGTATATATAGCATTAATAGTCCCGGCTGGTAGTTCTATATGGATAAGTGATCTCATCACTTAAAAATAAGGCTGCTGCTATTTTGAGAAATTTTTTTTTATGATGACCAGATTTCTTATCCTTGTAGTTCTTAGAGAAAGTCATGACTGAAACTCAGGATAAATAATATTTGATAATATTCACAAGGCCATTCTAACTAACACTGAAAAGCCGAAATGTAGATATAAAGGGAGTGCTGGGCCAAGGGACAAATGTTTGATTCATGGGATTTATTCTTACCTAAAAGTTAAATCTCTATTACACTAACTCTTGCTTGTGGCAAGCCAGGTTTGAGTGATTCAGTGTCATTTCTCTCAGCTGTATCAGAGATTGTGAGCTTGGTTTCAATTTCACCATGTAAATATTTAAAGGAGGCGGTACCAGAGTCACTACTTATGGAAGCAATTTGCTATTGATAGTCACAGGTTTTTATTTTAGGTCCTCCTGTGCTTTTTATTTAATTTGAAAAGTTCTCTCTCTGATGGATCTTTTGTATTTTGGATGTCGTCTCTTTAATGTAGAATCAAAAGATAGTCATGTGGGCTTCTGAAATTAGTCTCACAATGTTTGGTTTAGGTGATAAATCCCATCAACTTTGCAAATGATTTTGAGAAAGCATTGGTTCAGCTCATCCTGACAAATTTTCCCATCCCTGCCCCTTGTTTTCTGAGTGCCCTTTTCCCTTGCATCAACTGACCATAAAACCAAGGCATTTTAAGTGTTTTTGTACAGCAGGTACCTCTAAGTATTTCCTGGAAGGAAAGTGGGAGAAGATTCCTAAGCTGAAATAAGAAAGAGATGGTGTATCACCAATAATTGATTAGCCCAACTGCTTAATATCCTTAAAACCCTAGTTGTGTGCATCAACTCTTACTTTCTTCCAACCAAAACCAAACATTCCTCTCTTCTTCTGCTCTCTGTATATATCCCCCTTCTGAAAGTCCATGTTTCCCACCAGGGTACAGCTGATTTACTTCCTTTTCCCCAGCATTTAAGGTTGATTGACTAGGGTGCTTTATTCAAATTAGGGACCCATCATGGAAACGTTGTTTTGGGCAGCCAGTTGAACGTATTCCCTTCCTAATGGGAGGACAAAGACCAATCTGTCTTCCCCTGACCTGGCAGAGGAAGTAGAAGTACCTGCCAGGTTTATGCGGCATGTCCCCTAACCCATGCTCCTCCCCTGCCAGTGGTGAATCACCCTGATGATATACTGATTTTTATAACAACCAGGGTGGAAGCCTGGAAGTCTGTAGGTCAGTGGGGGAGGAGGGGATGGCTTGCATGTCAAACCACTTCAACAGTGCAGCTTACAGGAAAAAATTGCAAAACACAAGAGCCCTGTGCCACCAGAGTTTTTCCATCAGCATCACAGTTTACACGGCTTCCAAATCTGCCCCAGGGACAGCTGTTTGGCAGTGTGCGGGGAAACAGTCACATCACACCACAAGCTGTGTGATTGGTTACCTGTCAGCCTTTCCGGTAAGGAATCCCAGCCTTGCCTTCTAAGCTGTCACACATCACACACACATGCTATAGCTGTGTGTCCTGGAAGGAAGGCTGCTAGGACATTATTTGGCACTAGAAAATCAGCAACTGGAATTCACACCACCTGAAGACTGACTTTAAATGAAGAAGCAAGAGACAGAACATTTTTCAGAAAGGTAAAGTGGGCTTTGGGCTGGGGACTTTTTCTCTGGAGCATTATTCCTTGACATTCTGTCTGCATTTTGATGTCCAAATCTACTTTGGAAAGTGGACTTTCCAAATAGTGGTGAATTTAAATGGGGGTGTAGTTTTGAGACTAGTTGAAAGAATGAAACAAACAGTAGAAGTAAACTGCAATTCAATGAGTCCAGTTATTCAGGTGCTCACTTTTAAATTATACGAGAAGTTTATTTGGCGGATGAACAGCTTTCCTTGTATAATGAACCAACCCAGTGGCCCTGTAAAAGATGTTTATTTGTTTCGGGGATGGAGTGGGTATTTGGGTTCTTCGTCTTCTTTTTTTTCCCCTTTTATTCTCACTGCTTTGTGGTTTTCTTTTGTTATTGATGACTGTAAAGATTAAGTATGCTTTTGTTATTTTTCTGTCTATCCAAACACTTTAGATCACTAAGTTTAATCTCCATCAATTCCCTTTTCTCAGCTCTAAGCCTTCATTTCAAGCTTTAAGTTTTCCTCTTTTAGTCTATTTCTGTTTCTTTGGTCCTGATACTTACAAAAATCATGACAGGCCTTCCCAGTTCTCCATGGCCACAGCCAGTTGTATCCAAAGAGTTGTACAAGAAAAAAGTCTTGATCTGGATATCCGCCCTACACTCTCTGTTAACATAAGCCCTTCTTGTGCTTCAAGTCCTGCCTCCTATTTTACCTCTCCCAGCAAGTGTCCCAGATATTCCCAGTGGGAAATAATCTCTGTCTCTTCTTTATTCCTAAAGTTCTTTGTATTTCTTTGCCACAGTTTGTTTGTTTTTTTTTTATAGAGTTATCATTGTGTACCTCAGTTATTGTTGAACTGTCACTTTAAGAGGCGGGACCCATGTCATCTTCAGCTTTGTATACTCATTGTGCCTTCCTTAGTCCTCTTCATGAAGTCGACAGGCTCAGGGTCCAACCAACAAAAGTTTGCTGAGCAACTACTTTGTGCTGGTATGATGCTAGGCACGTGATCAATAGAGAACAAAGCCAGACACAGTTCTTGCTTAAGAATTTGTAGAATTGAATTTGAGTCCTGACGGTTGCCAATCTGATATTGTCACGCTCTTTGCACTTTTCTTCCAACCCATTCTCCCAGGTTCCCAGCTGATTACTCTGTTAATTCACATTCTGAATTGTTCACTTGGATATTTTTCCTGAATGAGCATGTGGTACGCACTCTGTCATGCACACTCCATTGCTGTCTTCCTCCCTTACCTCATGACTCGATGCAAGTTGTATCTGCTTTCAATTCATTGCTTGCTCTAAGGCAGGCTTGAAATAATGCCTATTAAATGCCTTAGGTTCCAGGGAGATGTGACCAGGTATAATGTGGTTGTCCAGGGATTATTGTCAGAGGCCATTGGAAGGCTCTCTGTAGCTTCCATAGTTTCTTTCTTTGCTGCTTTCCTTGCTTGTTTGTAACCCAAAAATGAATAGAGGAGGTAGAGCTTCAGTCAGTTCCTTTCACCCCAGGTTTTTGGTCTAGTGAAGTTGGGTGGACAGGTCGAAGCTATCCATAAAAGCAAGTTGGGACCTCTGAGGTAGGTTGGCTCACCCTCCTTCTCTCCTGCTGTTTTTTGGGAAGTGGGGTAAGAGTGGGGAATTTCTGCAGATCTAGTCCCTTTTTTGGATGTGAGAAAATAAACTGCCCTATCCGTTACTATTTACAACCTTTATAGGGTCTTTGAGGTCATTCCCTTACTTAGTTCCTTGTCTCCCAGTTCATTTCATCTTTTAGCTTTTTTTTAGCTTTTTTTTTTTTGATGTTGATTTCAAATTGAATGGAAGCATATTGTAAGACAGTCTCTATTTAAATTTAATGAAAGTAATAATCATAAGGCAACCCAGACTATAATGAAAAGCTTAAACTGTGGAAACTCATTATGACTCCAGTTATAAGCTTTTAATTGAGTTTGGAGAAGTGCACTTTGGTGAGTAGGGTATAATGAAGATGAAGGATTTTGTCTTGTCTTTTAAGATAGGACCACCATCCAGAGCATCCCCTTCCTATTTTCCCTCTCCTGACTCGAGTCTCCATCCTCCACTGGCACAGTCCCTCCCCAGACTGATTGCAGGGTGGCCTCTCCTCAGAAAATCCCTCCCCACATAAAGTCCTTTGAGCAGATCCTTCTGATTGAGGCATGTAAAGGAGGAGCCCTCTTCCCACACCCTGCACCGTACACACCTCACAGGAGGAGGAAAAGCTAGAAGCCCTTGCTGGACTTGTCCTTTTAATTCCATTCAAAACCTGTCAACTCCCTTAGGCTGTGACTGAAGTGGGTGGAGAAGGAGCCATGGTGATGTGACGGAGCTGTGCCCACATTTCTCACTCACTGCAGTCACCTCAGACACCCAACTTTTGGGATCACACCCTGTTTCAAGTCAGATGTGTAGACATAGTAGGCTAAGGTAATTAAAGTCTTTGGGAATAGAGATGGGGCTGGAGGGGGCCACAAATATAACAGAAATAACCAAGCCCTTTCAAGTAAGTGGTAACAGAGCATCATACTCAGTCTGTCTCTAAAAATACTTGTAGGCCAAGTTTTGCAATTTCCACTTACAAGAGAGAAATGGTGGTAATAATACTAGGGTCTTTTGGGTTGGGGGGTGGGGTTTTGTTCTCCTCTTTCTTTTATTGTTTTAAATATCTTATCGTTAAAAGAGCCAAACTGAAATCTGAGGCATACCAAATTAGTACATAACAGAATTTGTTTTACCAATTTATGCTATAGCTTGTTCCCAAAAGGAAACTTTTGATAAAATAAGTTTAAAATGAGTAAAAAAAAAAAATTGACTGATGGAAAATAGGGAAAGGAAAGAGATAGAAACAGGAAAGAAATCAGTACACAAATGGACACCGTGAAGTACTTGTTCAATGTCAGATGGTGGCCTGGGGAAAAATTGGGGTCTATTCTGTTTGACTAACCCAATGGTTTAGAATTAATTGCCAAGATTTTAATAAATAATTTCATATAAAAGTGTCCATTTCTTCAGCTTCTCTTGAAAAATCAGAAGATCTGGCACCATTAGGTGTGGACTTCCATGTGGCCACAGTCAACAACAGAGGCAAGGGAGAGCCTCCTCCCTCTCCCGCCTCTGTAGTGGGGCCTTTGCTCTGGTCTCCCCAGCTCCTTCAGGACTCCTTTCAGCTACCAGCCTGGACCCTGAATGTATTTGAATTTGTGACGAGGACTCTGGTATAACCAATTGCTTAAACATTATGTGCTTTCTAGAAGCCAGAACACACTCTGTGCTGCAGAGTTTGCCTGATTTAAAACCTCGGTTCTCAATCCTGACAGTAGATTGAATCACTTGGGAGCTTTTAAAAATGCTGATGCACCTGACTCCACACCAAGAGGTTCTGATTCATTGGGGCAGGTGTGGGGCCCCAGCTCAACGTATTTTGAAAGCTCCCCAGGTGGTTCTATTGCACTCTGAGGTCGGGAACTTCTGGTACAAGGGCATCTGCTCTGGAAGAAGGTTCCAGGGTTGGTACCGTCGGCTTGAACGGCAGAGGTAAAATCAGTATGTTTCTTTTCTGGGCCCACAGCCCTGCCTTGAGCCATAAAATAAGGACGTGTACCCAGAGTCCTTTATATAGTTCTTGGAAAGGAAACAAACTTAACCTTATAATTCCACCCTTAGGTATATACCCAAAGGAGTTGAAAACAGGCACTCAAACAGAGACTTGCACACTCAAGTTCATAGCAAGTGTGATTTACAAAACCCAAAAGGTGGGAGGCACCTAAGGACAAATACTGTATGATTCCACTTATAAGAAACACCAAAAATACACAAATTACAGAGGTAGAAAGTATGTTAGAAGTTTCCAGGGGATATGGGGAGGCAGGGCAAATGGAGAGTTATTGTTTAACGGATATAGAGTTTCTGTTTGGAGTGATGAATAAATTTTGGTAGTGGATATTGGTGATGGTAGCAGAACATTGTGAATGTAATTCATGCCACTGAATTATACAAATGAAAATGTTTCAGAAGACAGTAAATATTATGTTATATATTTTACCACAATTTAAAAAAGGTATCAAACTCAAAATTTGGCTCCCTAGGAAAGAATTAAATCGACAGTGTTTTATGGACGCTTTCGGTGTTCATAGCATATACTACTAAATGAGATGAATAGGACAGAGCTTCTATGTGAGTTTGTAGGGGTTGTAAGGTATGTGCACAAACGGTCTGCTCTGAGAACCCAGATGGGAGAGACACTTGGAAGGGTAAGGGAAGATTTCAGACAGAACTGATTTTTTAGCAGGTCCTTGCAAACTGGAGGAATTTTTTCTGAGATGGTTGGGGACACATCAGAAAGCAAAGGAAAGGTACAGGCAATAGCATTGAAGAGAATTTAGGGTTTGATGAGAAAATGTAAGTCACTTGTTGGGTTGGTGGGAGAAGAGAAAGTAGACGGAAACAAGACTAGAAATATCTATTGACTTGGTTGTGTGACCTTGAATTCTATACATCTGAGCTTGTACTTTTTTCTCTGTGCCAGTGTTTTCCCTCCGGTGGCCTGGGAAGCAAGAGACTTTCCTATATCCTTTTTCCTTTTCTTCCCCATCCTTCAGAGATGCTCAGCTCCCTGCCCCCGACCTATCCTTCTTTCCCATCTGAGGCCTGCAGGGGAAAATACTGAAGTACCTCAAAGATATTGAGGGTTTCATTCCAGACCACTGCAATAAAATGGATATCACAGTAAAGTGAGTCACACAAATTTATTGGTTTCACAGTGTATATAAAAGTTATGTTGACTCTATACTGTAGTCTGTTAAAGTGTGCAGTAGCATTTCTAAAACAACAACAAGAACAATGTACATACCTTAATTTCAAAATATTTTATTGCTAAAAAATGCTAACTGTCATCTGAGCCTTCAGTGAGAACCTTTTTGCTAGTGGAGGTTCTTGCCTTGATGTTGATGGCGCTGACTAGTCAGGGTGATGGAGGTTGAAGGCTGGGGTGGCTGTGGCAATTTCTTAAAATAAAACAATGAAGTTTGCTGCATCGATTGACTCTCCCTTTCAGGAAGAGTCTGCAGCATGCGTTGCTGTTTGATAGCATTAAACCCACAATAGAAATTCTTTCAGAATTGGAATCAGACCTCTCAAACCATATCACAGCTTTATGAACTAAGTTACTGTGATATTTTAAATCCTTTGTTGTCATTTCAACAAGTGTTCATAGAATCTTTACCAGGCGTTGATTCCATCTCAAGAAACCTCTTGCTTTGCTCATTCATAAAAAGCAATTTCACCTATTAAAAACATTTTTTATGAGATTGTAGCAGTTCAGTCACATCTTCAGGCTCACGTTCTCCTTCTAATTCTCTTGCTATTTCTGCCACATCTGCAGTCCCTTCCTCCCCTGAAGTCTTGAACCCCTCAGAGTCATCCGCAAGGGTTAGAATCAGCTTCTTCCAAACTCCTGTGAATGTTCATATTTTAACCTCCTCCCAAGAAGCATGAATGTTCTTAATAGCCTCTGAAATGGTGACTCCTTTCCAGAAGGTTTTCAGTTTACTTTGCCCACATCCATCAGAGAATCACCCTCTATGGCAGCTACAGCCTTACAAAGCGTATTTCTTAAATACTGTAATAAAATTTGAAAGTCAAAGTGACTCCTTGACCCATGGGTTGCAGAATGGCTGTTGTGTCAACAGGCACGAAAACATTAGTCTCATTGTACATCTCCGTCAAAGCTCTTCGGTGACCAGGTGCATTGTCAATGAGCAGTAATATTTTGAGAGGAATCTTTTTTTCTGAGCAGTAGTTCTCAACATTGGACTTAAATTATTCAGTCAACCATGTTGTAGACAGACGTACTGCCATCTAGGCTCTGTTCATTTATGGAGGCAGAGTAGATTTAGCATAATTCTTAAGAGCCTCTAGGATTTCTGGAATGGTAAATGAGCATTGGCTTCAACTTGAAACGCACCAGTTGATTAGCCCCTAACAAGAGAGTCTGCCAGTTCTTTGAAGCTTTGAAGCTAGGCATTGACTTCTCCTCTCAATCTGTGAAATTCCTAGATGGCATCTTCTTCCATTTTAAGGTTCTTTTATCTCATCAGTTATCTTAAAACTTTTGAATAACTTATTGGCAGCATCAGCACTTGCTGCTTTACCTTGCACTGTTACGTTATGGAGACAACTTCTTTCCTTAAACCTCATACTTTTCTTCTGTAGCTTCCTCACCTCTCTCAGCCTTCATAAAATAGAAGAGAGTTAGGGCCTTGCCCCGGATTAGGCTTTGGCATAAGGGAATATGGTGGCTGGTTTGATCTTCTATACAGAGGACTAAAACTTTCTCCATATCAGCAGTAAGGAACCCGGCTCTTTGGCACGGCAGGCAAGAATTCTGCCTGCTGAGCCACCGTGGCCCGCCCTATTTTGCTTTCTTAACAAGTTTGTATCCATTGGAGTAGGACTTTCAATTTCCTTTAAGAACTTTTCCTTTACATTCACATCTTGGCTAACTAGTTGGCCTAAAAGGCCTAGCTTTTAGCCTGTCTCAGCTTTCGACTTGACTTCCTCACTGGGCTTAATCATTTCTAGGTTTCAATTTAAAATGAGATGCGTGACTCTTCCTTTCCCTTGAACACTTAGAAGCCATTGTAGGGTTATTGATTGGCCTGATTTCAGTATTGTTGTGTCTCAGGGAATGAGGGCCAAGGAGAGGAAGAGAGATGGGGACTGGCCGGTCAGTGGAGCAGTCAGAACACACAACATTGATCTGTTAAGTTCGCTGTCTTATTAAAGGGGTGTGGTTAATGGCGCCCCCAGAACAATTACAATAGTAACATCAAAGCTCACGATCACAGATCGCCATAACAGATATAATAATAATGAAAAAATTTGAAACATTGCGAGTATTACCAGATGTGACACAGAGACACGAAGTGAGCACATGCTGTTGAAAAAATGCTACCAATAGACTTGTTTGATGCAGGGCTGCGAAGAACCTCCAATTTGTAAAAATGCAATGTCTGTGAAATACAATAAAATGAAGTTCAATGAAACAAAGTATACCTGTATCTAGTTTATGGCTTTTCAGTGTAATGTATTATTAATTTAGCAGTAGGGTAGGGATAAGCCTGTGAATAATACAAGCTTCACCTGTAAAATATCAAAATAAACAGACTTATGTCTAGAGTTGTGAAAATTAGATTCTGGAAAGAATCTAATTTAAAGCATTTGGAACAAGTATCTCGTGTGTAATAAGCACAGTTCAGAAGAATTGTGCAGAGTGGATGGTGAGGAAAGATGAATCACCCGGAGGCCTTTAGAGGACAGGCAACTGGGTCGGTCTGTGCTATGGCTGTTAAACTGAAAGGGTTATCAATGGGGTAAACACGAAGAAGAGGAGCGTGTTGGGGTGGGGAGGTAAATTCAGTGTTGTATGCCAGGAAACATACATCTCGAGATGTCCAAAATATAAATCACTATTTGTTTTGGTTTGCTAAAGCCACCAGGATGCAATATACCAGAAATGGGTTTGGTTTTACAATGGGGATTCATTAACTTAGAATTTACAGTTCTTAAAGCTGTGAAAATGTCCCAACTCAAGGCATCAACAGGACGATACCTGGACTCTGAAGACCTGTTGCTGACAAGCTTGGGCTCCTCTGTCAGATAGCAAAGCGCATGGAGATGTCTGCTGGTCCTTCTCTCTTGGGCTTTGTTGTGCTCAGCTTCTGGCTTCAGTGGCTTTCTCTCTTTTTTGTGGGTCTTCTCTTAGCTTCTTTGGGGCTTTTCTCCGAATCTGTCTCTTTGGCTTTTATCCTATTTTAAGGACTCCAGTAGGAGGATTAAGACCTACCCCGGGTGCTCCTCAACTGAAAGAGCCTAACCCAAAGGTCCTACCTAGAGCAGGTCTTCGCCCATAGAATGGATTAAAAGAACATGGCCTTTTCTGGGGCACAGAACAACTGCAAACTGCCACACTATTAATCCTCACCACTTAATATAACTGATTTTATCTCTAAACTAGGGGTCAGACCTTCTGGGGAAAAAAGTATTGCTGCAGCAATCCTCTAGAGCATCAAAAGACCTGTGGGTTCAGATCTGCTTGAATGCAGTTCTGAAGTTCCAAAGCTATCATCCAGGGAGTAATGACTACCTTGGCAGACTCCCAGCCTGCCTGGTACCACAAAAGCCTTTTGTCCGCAGCAGCCTTCCCTTCACCAAGAGTCGTCTTCTCTGGCCGCTCCCACCTATCAAAGGGAAAGCCTTCCCAGAATCTTTTGGCTTCTTCCTTTGTACATATATCAAGAGAGAGTAAAAGTGCATAGATGCGTTTTTCTGCCTGCACTGGGAGTGTTTCCAGACAGGTTCTCCTTTTCCTTCATCTCTCTTCTCAACCTCTGATAAAAGACTAGACATTTATTTGCATACAATGACTTTTTTCTGCTGGAACCTGTCTTTGTAAAAGCACGGAGGCAAACACACATAGGATCAGATATAAGCCACTTTGGCAAAAGAATGACCTGATACTGCTTTATAAAATTAGTTTATTCTTACCAGAACACAATATTTATGAAATAAAAACTTAGCTGATTTTTTTTCACATGACCAAAGAAACATTACATTCTGATGTTTTCCTCATTTTAATTCTTAAGAACAAGTCTTTTTTAAGTTTAGAATACAATAGAAGAAAATTTCTGTTTTGAAAGCAAATGGGGGGGTGGGGGATGGGCCACTGTGGCTCAGTAGCAGAGTTCTCACCTGCCATGCCAGAGACCCAAGTTTGATTCCGGTGTCTGCCCATGCAAAAAAAAAAAAAGAGCAAATGATAGGGTGAGTGGGTGGTGCAGTGGCAGAATACTCACCTCCTACATGGGTTTGATTCCTGGCCCAAGCACTCTTCCGCCAGAAAAAGCAAATGATAAACTTGAGGGAATTTGAGGGGTAGTGGAAGTGTCCTAAAACTGGATTGGGGTGATGACTGTACAACTGTATACGTTTACTAAAACTCTTCAAACTATACACATAAAATAAATGTATACTGTGGTATGTAAATTATATCTCAGTAAAGGTATTTTGTGCCTGTCCCTCCTCAAAAAATAAAGGTTGGGGAAATGCGCCCGACTCAAATCACTTATATAATGGAGGCATTAGAGGATAAAGTTATTTGGAATTCTTTAGACCTGCTATTTGAAAGTGTCTACCACTTGAAACTTAGTTCTTAATTTATTTCTCTTTGCTTCGGTTTGTTTATTTGGTGTAAAACCCAAATGAGTCCCACTGTCTTGAAAAATGAAATCTTTATAGCTTCACACAGAAAAATATCTGTCTCTAAGATTATCACCTTTAGCTCCTCTAACCACTCTTGGCGTGCATCATCAGTGAGAGGGAGGATGGACTGAAGGGAGGTGGGTGTGTGCAGGAATTAGGATAAACCACACAATAGATTCTTGTAACTTTGGCTCTCTCCACACAACTATCCCATGTTTTGCATTTTGCAAAGCAGTCCTTTTAGAGTCATCCACAATCTTAGTTGATCTCTGTTTTATTGTTTAGAACTTGCTTTGCTTGTTTGTCCTGTGACATAGTTTGGTAAATCTTGTTTCAGGAACAGCCACGGTTACTCAGTGTGCTTATCAGGCAGAGGTGAAGAAGGGGTTAAAATAATTTTTTTTTTTGAGCTTATGAGTTTAAACCATTATAGGGACATATACTTCTTATTAATTTTTAAAAACAGAAACAGATGGTTGCTCGAAGATATTATCACTCTAAAGCAGAATGCACTTGCTTACAGAACTAATTCTGTGTCTTTGAAAGTCACAGGATCCAATTTGGATTCGATATTGAAGGGAACAGGAAGAAAAGAAGCTTGAGTCTGAATCTTACAAATGGTGTTTTTAGCCTTCAAATTACGTGTTGCATTAAATCAGAATAAACCAAAAAGAGAAACTACTTGCCTCCAACCCAACCTGTGTCCAGCGTTAAGACTGAATCACTTCCTTCAGAAGCCTGCTGTCTGGCTGCCACTCTTTTAGGGAGCCTTCTTGCACTGGAGGGTTTGTGGGGTGACCGGGTAGCAGTGTTGGGGGGGGTGATAATTCAGCAGAAGGAAGGAGGAACGATTTGCTGCATTTCAGTCTAAATTTTTCCTAGAATTAAGTTTTGCTGCTACATTTCTAGGTTAGCATTTCCTGATCTAAAAAGAATTTGAGGATATCTTGAGAAATTAGAAGGGGGTGGGAGAGGTCTGTCTTTGGCTCTTTTTTTTCCTTTATTTTTTTAGATCCTTGTTAGCAGTTTTTTTCTTTGGCAATTTTTGCTGTCTCACTGATGCCTAGAGTCCTGGAATTAAACTCTGTGGCCAGCAGGCTGTTAGCTTGTCAGGAAATTCCAAATGGGTATAAATAAATTCTCTGCAATAGCTCCTGGGCACTTTGCCTGCTGATGTGTGTTCTCTTCAGTGTTGAGGGAAATATGCTTGAGACTTAACTTCCTGCTTGCTGAAAATCACAGTTATTTTGTTTCTGTGTGAGTAAGTCAGAATGCCTAAAAAAGAAAAATAGAGGAGAACATTCAGTTTGGGTTGGGGATGATGAAATCTAAACTAATGTTTGTTACCAAAAAATGTTTGTGTTACACAAAAAATATTTATTGCTATTATAAGCTGGAGAGGATAACTCAGTACTTGATTTTTGGTTCAGTGAAAATTTCACCTTTAGCTATGGCTTTAATATAAAGATGTCATTATAGGAGTGAAAGAGTATACTCTATGCTAAGGTTTATGTTTTTGAGTTTATGGTTTACCTAAATTCCAGAATGTCTTTTTTTATTTTCAATTAATCCAGCTTTGGCCTTTTGTTTTCATTTCTGCTTTTCTTGTGGGGAGTAGCTCAGTGTACCTTAATGCAGTTTTCTTTTTCTATAAATACTATAAAATAAATAAGAACTGGGTTTCATACAAACACTCTAGTTTCCTCCCACCTCCACCCCAAGAAAAAACTGTGCTATTTTGTTAGAAAAGCCCTTTCTGTCCTAAAAAAAAAAATCCTAGCTTGTGCTACTTTTCTGTTTTTCACAAAATTACTCTTTGAACTAGCACATTTCTTATTTATGCTTGGAGCAGCGTGTTATTTTTGAAGAAAGTTTGGAAAACAGCATCTGGTACTCAAGCTAGTTCTTTTCTGTGTACCCATGACAAATTTGGGCTCTATATCTGTAGTAATTCTTTAAATTAGACAGTGGACATTGGAAAACAACATGCCCTAGGTTTATGAAGAGCAAAGCTGAAGGGTCCTTGACCTCTTAGCTATTTTGAGACGGATTGCGGGTAAAGAGTTGCTGTATCTTGTGGTTGGTGCTGAAAACTAGAGAAGAGGGCTATTGTATGCACCCCAAGCTCTGTTCCCATCACGTGCAGTGCTTGCTTAATACAATGTGCCCTTTATGAAGACATGGTCTTATTCGCTCCCAGGAACAGTAACCCTTTCCACTTTCTTCCCCCTCAATCTCTCACCTGCAGTCTGGCTTCTGGACTCTTAAGACATGCCCAAAGCAGAACTGATGATACAGCCAAAAGGAAACTACATTTGGGGATTAGTAGATGGTGCCAGTAATTATAATAGAGCTGGAAAGTTGTTGCTGGATGGAACGTGCAGAGGGTAAAGCCATGAGCTCTCTGCCTTTTCTGAGCTCACCTGGTCCAATACTGGTTATGTGAATGTTGGTCACATACCATGTGATGCTATGAAATTTTGTGTAGAACATAGTTGAAAAGTCATAGGCTGGAAGTGACCTTTGGAAACCATCAAGTACCACAATCCTCCTCGTTTTACACATACAGGCCTTATTAAGGCATTGTGCCATTCCGGTCCCCTGCTGCCCTTAACTAGGAAACATTTCTAGCTCCTGTTCTTGTTTGTTGGGGAAAAGTATTCCCCAGTGTAAGCAGGCCTGGGCAGCCCTCTGGATGGCCACAGCAGAGACGTGCTCAGCGATTCTGACGTGCACAGTCCCTGCACTGGTATGTTAGAGAATGCTCTGCTCTTAGGGCATCTTTAGAAGCAGCAGAATAGATTGTTCGGAGCAATCTTATTATAATGGAGGAATATTTTAACTTGGCCATAATATACTTCTAAAGGTTGTCTACTTTTGCTTTTGTTTTATTTTAGCATTGAAAGCTCCTTCCTGAGCATTAGTGATATTAGACAAGAGCTCCCGTTCACCTAGCCGGCATCTACCCTCCCCTCTCTCTGAGCGCCAGAGTGCATGCACAGTTCCCCATGCACAGCCCTGCAGGGCCCAGCCGGCAGCTGGCCCCTCCACTCTAAAAAAGCAGAAATCAGCAGAAATTTAGACTTCAAAATTTTAACAAGCAAGATCCTGAAAGTCTGGTGGAGGAAGACAGGCAGTGCCTGCTAACTGAAACAGAGGTCAGCATCATAGGCAAGTGCTTTGGGAGAATGGAGTGGGGAGAACGGAGCAGGTGGCAGGGCTAAGAGCAGGCTTTACAGAGGATATGATGTTTGGGATGGGCCCTTATGACATGGCTGATTTTGACAGAGGGAAGAGGTGCGGTTGCTGCCTGCTGGGTGGAGGGCAGAGAATGAGCAAAGCGGAGAGGCTGGAAGGCTGCTCGGTATGTGGAGGTTCAAGGTAGGAGGAAGCTGGAGGATCTGGACCGGGACCATGTTGTTGAGGACATAGTGCCAGAGAAAGGAGGCTTTAGACCTTATTCTCTATAAAACGGGCTCCCGCTGTATCAGTCTGCAAAGGTAAGAGTTGAGAAGCTCTATGGATATCCAGGGATACCTCAAACAATGAAAAATTCTTCAAAGAATATGTAAGACAGAAAAGCAGAGACATCAGCCCCTGAAAACAGGATGCTTTATTTGTGATATGAGCAACAGCAGAGTCTTGGCTACGCTCCCTGTTTACTGGCTAACTGCACTCTTGTACCCCCAAACAGCACATCAAAGGGGAACGAAGGAAGCATTTATATATACATATATATATACACACATATATATAGTTTATAAATTATTTATAAATAATAAATTATAATTTATTTATAGATCAATAATCAATAGATAATCGATAGGTTTTTAGATTTCAAACAGAAAAGTTGTAAAGAACGCTCATACATCCTTTACTCCAGTTCTCAGTGTTTAACATTTTACCACATTTGCCCCATATCTCTCTTGGCGCACATGTGCACATGAATGGGTGTGCAAAGACATGCATTTGTCATGCCGCTTTAGTCTCCTCCAGTCAGGAACAGTTCTCCCTTTCCTCTCTTTTATGACCATGACAGTTTTTAAAAAGCAGAGGCCTTCCATGCTGTTGGATCTTTCCTGGACATCCATCTGATGTTTCCTGACTCAGGCCATGCTTTTTTTTTGGCGGAAGCACCACGGAAATGATGCTGTGCTCTTCTCAGCGCATTACATCAGGGGCTCGTGACGCTGCCCTTGATAACCTGGCCAGAGTAGTGGCTGGCTGTCTTCTCCATAGAGCCAGCATTCTCCCCTTTGTAACTGATAAGTGTTTTGTGGGGATATGTTCTGAGACCATCCCAGTATCCTGTTCTTCATTAACCTTCTCCCCCCTGGCCTTAGCAACCATTGATGATTCCTGCCTGAATCAGCCACTGCTGTGATTCTTTTTAAATGGCCATTTTCAGTTTCCATAATTCCTTCTATATTTATTAGTTGGCTGTCTACTGTGCCAGAGTGCTTTTCTTTCTCCCCCTTTTATTTATTTATTATAGCATTATGGATTCATAGATCCTACTTTATTCCCTGGGATTGTATTACAAGCCATTACCATCATTGTTTATATTATTTTGATACTCTTATTATTCCAGATTTGGCTCAGAGAGTTTCTGAGCCAGACAGACCCCCGACAGTTTCTTTCAATAGCTGATCTGATGTGTGCTGACAATTGAAGCTAATACCTGGTGGGCAGCCCGTGTTGTCTGGGCTCTGGGTATCGAATGCACCTCAGGCAATATGGGTTTCCTTTAGCAGACAGCCAGAAACACTCAGCTGGCCCTGGAGGCAAGCAGACCTGGTCCGTGCAGTGTATGGAAGTTTTGGATATGGAGAATCTATTATTATGTGCCCATCCAGATTCCACCCTCTGTTGTGACCTCTCAGCACACAGAGCCCTGGTCTGGTGTGATAGAGACTTGTGGGTCAGGACTGGGCGCCCACAGGAAGAACAGCAGGGTGGCTGCCCCTTATTTCTCTCCCTCCTCCACAGAGATGCTGCCAGGCTCAAACCGTGTCTTTGCCTCACTGACATTTTCAGTCTCTGCTGTTCCTATAGTAAGAGTTTAAAAAATGGAGCAGGTCTGCTCTTCTCTGCATTTCATTGTGCTAAATCAGGGTCCAGATTCCCTAAAATGGCCTCGAATCTTTCTTCCTGCCATCACTCATGCCACATCTGTCTCTCCCAGATTAGATTTATCTTTCCAGAAAAGGAAATTCCATAACTTTTCTCTGCATTGAATCATGTGTTGGTTTAAGGAAAAATATTTTCTTTTTAAATAGCAGAATGAGGTAATGGATAGAGCACTGGAAAATGAGTCTACAGACTTGATTCTGGTCTCAAGCTCTGCTCAGTGTCACTGAAAAACAAATTTGTCAAGTCTTTTTAGCTTTTTCTCCAATATTGGGGGAAAGAGTAGGCTGCTGGAAAGCAGGCCAAAGTGTAAACAAGCTCTGAGTTCTGGTGGTTTTAACACTATGTCCTACTTTCTTTCTAGTCCAGTAGATAAAACTCACAGTGCAAAGGAATTTGTGACTCCAAGAGGAATGTTAAGAGTCCATAGAAAACTTAATGGAGGGTGCTGAAGAGAATTTTAATATGTATTATAGCATCTAGCCAAAGCAGCCTTATTAAAATGCACATCTGATAGTTTCATTCCCTTGTCTAAAACCCTTCAATAATTTCTCATTGCACTTAAGATCCAAACACCCCTAGCATGACTCCCAGGACTCTGCAGGACTGGGTGTCTCCTCATTTTGGCCTTTCCTATCACACAGAGACATCTCTTCAGTTCCTAAAAATAACAAGTTTTGCATATGCAGTTTCCTCTGCATAGAATTTCCCTCCTCATCTTACCCAAGAACACCCTCCACCCCTGCCATGCGGTTTGCCTGGTGCGCTCTCAGTTGCTTCCGGCTAGGAGAAGATCCCTTTCCCCAGCCCAGGAAGGGTCCCCACCCTGTATTTTTCTTTTGCAGCACTCAGCATAGTTGCTGTTTATTCATGGGATCCCTTGTCTATTTCTTTCTCTAGTTCCTAGGTTCTTTCTGGATAAGCGCTATTTCCATTTTGCTTAGGTCCTAGCAGTGTTTGGCACATGGTAGGTACTTAATAAATATCTACTGAATGAAAAAAAATAAATCTATCTTTCAGTTGAAAATTGCATCCTCCCTAGATCAGCATTCCCTTTATGGGATATGGGAAAAGCTACTATTGGCATATGGAGCTAGTAAGGAAGTACTGATGAGGGATGATGGAAGAGGTAGGGATAGAGTGCTCAGGTCAGCTGTGAGAGGAAGTCTAAAAATCTAAGGGAAGAAGCCAAAAGGAATTACGACCAGTTACAAAAGGAGCAACACTACCACATTTTAACTTAGGCATATAAATAAACCAAGCCTGTAAAATCACACTTGTGCTACATATGACATGTCACCTGGCCTGGTATTTATTGTACATTTCTGGTATTTATTTTGCTTTCTTTAATGTTGTCATTTTATTTGCATAAAAACAGCTGCAACCTGAGGAGAAGTTAGGTGAAATCCAGGTAGGTAGTATAATCCCCATGGAAACAGGGCTTCTGGCATCATTGAACAGGGGCTACAGTAGTAGAGGATTGGTTAGCCAGGAGGGGATAAAGAAGGGTTAAACATACTCTTTGGTAAATGCAGGATGAAGAGAAAATCTTGGATGCCAAGATGCCATATATTCTTTTGAAACAGCATGAGGAACGCTGCATTATCGTCCTTTCTCAAGTTTTACTACGAGTGTTCTCTAACAGATGGTATTTCTCACATGCATTTGGTACAGGGAAGCACCTCCAGGCTGGGAGGGCTTAATGCTCACAGGTCATCAGGAGAACCTTTCTGTTAAACCTGTTCAGAACATTAACTCTCTGTTCTATGCCTGGAAAAGTTGATTTCCCAACTCAATAGTTTCACACTCTGTATAATTAGCTTCATGAGGACTTTTCTCTCTCCCTGAGTTCATCCTCCTGGTTTTCTTTCCTTTGCTCTAGGTTTTAGATGACTTGGAATCCTTCAACTCCTTTTAACAGTAGCATACTTACACTCTGCTGCTTTTAAATAGGGAATCTATGATAATTATGTGTTTCTTTGGGATCAACTCAGTCCTCAGGGGAGAATCTTCATGGTTGATGTGAGTGGAAGCAATGCTTTAATGAGAATTAGCAGAATTCTTCAGTTTCAACAGACAGGTGGAATATCTGGTGAAGAAAAACACATGAACAGTGTGTGAACGTTGTGGCACATGGGTAAAATGATTTTTCATGGTGCCACTAGTTGGCAACTGGGCCTGGAGTGTGCGAACCCGGAATGAAGAAATTGGCTGTATCCTCATTTAGAAGGTAATAATATCAATGTTTTGTCCATTTAAAAGTCCACTAGGACACACTATTTCAGAAACCTCCAGTGCTTTGACTCATACTAAGGAAAAGCTTGCTGTGGTCTAAGTACTTAGAAAAGTACTCAGTTCTTGCTCTCTCAAAAGTGGCATTTTTTTCACCATGTACTTGAGCATGATGTGGTGTACCACTGAGAAATATAAGGCTTGAAAACCACAGTTGATATGGTCACATTCTCGATCGCTGTATGTGAATGTTTTACTCTACATACTGTTTTTAGTACAGCACTGTTGAAATTTGGGGCTGGATAATTCTATGTTGTGGGTTGGGGGGCTGATGTATGTATCGTAGGATGTTTAGCAGTACCCCTGATCTCCGCCCAATAAATGTCAGTAGTACCACTACTTCCTCCAGTTGTGACAAACAAAAAACGTCTCCAAATATTGACAGACGTCCCCAGGGTGGGGCAAAATTACTCCCGTTTTGAGAACTACTGCTAGCAAGTTAGTACCCCCAGACCAGATTCCTTCCATCTTCTGGAGAGTACATTTATTTTCATGTCTTCCCAAACCAAATATTATTTGGATCATAAGTATAGTTTCTTTAAAAAGTTAAAATCATATAGTACTTTATGAACCCAAATGCAATTACTTTTGAAATATCTGTATCTCCAGTTCACTTTGCTCATGCAGAAGAATTACAAGGAAATTTCAAATTGTTCTTGACAAGCCATAAACTGGGCCCCTTTCATGGAGCCCTAAATTTATTAGGTGGTAAATATGTAAATAGAATTACCCATCAGTTTGTTGATTTTAGCTTCTCTCCTAATGCATGTGAATTTGGGCTGTACTTGGGGAGTTGTTTCCAACTGATGTTGTCACAAATCTGTGTGGTGATCCCCAAATAAGGATTGACTGGACCAATTGGGCTGGAAGCGGGGGACTCAGTGACTCCTGGTGTCTCAGTGGGGTGGGCTCAGAGTCAGTGCTAGCCTGAGACGCTGTGCCCCATGTACTTACCTTGTTGCCCAGGTATAAACTCTGGTGATTCTGCCCCTAACGTGACTCTTGGCTTCACTTTTTTATTTTTTTAACTTTTTTATTGTGTAGTATAACATATATACAAAGCGAAGAATTAAAAAAGCAATAGTTTTCAAAGCACTCTTCAACAAGTAGTTGTAGGACAGATCCCAGAGTTTGTCATGGGCTACCACATGATTCTCTCATATTTTTCCTTCTGGCTACTCCAGAATATAGGAGGCTAAGGGGCTTAAATATTTTTGTTACCATCACAATAGACTTTTTTCCCTTTTTTGTGTGAAAAATAACATATATACAAAAAAGCTATAAATTTCCAAGCACAGCACCACAGTTAGATGTAGAACCTGTTTTGACATGGGTTACAATTCCACAATTTTAGGTTTTTGCTTCTAGCAGCTCTAAAATACTGGAGACTAAAACAGGTATCAATTTAATGACTCAGCATTCCTATTCATTTGTTAAGTCCTATCTTCTCTGTATAACTCCACCATCACTTTGATCTTTCTATCCCTCTCTTTAGGGGTGTTTGGGCTATGACCATTCTAACTTTTTCATATTGGAAGGGCCTGTCACTAATATGGGGTAGGGAGACGGAACTATCTGATGTTCTAGAGAGGCTGGGCTAGGTTCCAAGACTTATCTGCACCAGGGTCCCATCTGGAGGTTGTAGGTTTCTGGAAAGTTATTCTAGTGCATGGAACCCTTGAGGAATCTTATATATTGCCCTAGGTGTTCTTTAGGATTGGCTGCAATGGTCCTGGTTGGGGGTTGGCAGGTTATGACAGGTAGCAAGGTCTAAGTGAAGCTTGTGTAAGAGCAACCTCCAGAGTAGCCTCTTGACTCTATTTGAACTCTCTCTGCCACTGATACTTTATTAATTACACTTATTTTCCCCGTTTTGGTCAGGGTATAATTCTTGATCCCACAGTGCCAGGTCTGGATTCATCCCTGGGAGTCCTCTCCCCTGTCGCCAGGGAGTCTTTCACCCCTGGATGTCATGTCCCAAATGGGGGGAGGGCAATATTTTACTTGCAGAGTTGGGCTTAGAGAGTCTGAGGCCACATCTGAGGAACAACAGAGGTCCTCCAGAAGTAACACTAAGGCATGCCTATAGGTAGTCTAAGCTTCTCCACTACCTACATAAGCTTCACAAGAGTAAGCCTCATGATTGAGGGAATGGCCTATTGATTAGGGTGTCCCTAAAGTTTTACACAGTATCAGAGGATTCCCTCATAGTAAGTTGTAATTCTTTCTCCCATCCCTCAGGGAACTTTGTCTTGGCTTCACTTTTGCCTTGCATTTTATTTGTTATTTTACATTTTTTTTTCGCTGCACCCCCAACCCCACTAGACTGGGAGCCTTGTGAAAGCAGGGACTTTGTCTCTTTTGTTCACACTTATGTCCCAACTCCTAGAACAGTGCCTGGTAAATAGGAAGTGAAGACAGACAGGCTGATAGATAATTATATATATATATATATATATATATATATATATATATATATATATATATATATATATATATATATGGGTTTCCTAGGGCTACCATAACAAGGTACCGTAAACTTGTGGCTTAAGACAACAAAGTTTATTCTCTCTCCATTCTGGAGGCTAGAAATCCAAAGTCAACTTGTTGGTAGGGCCCTGCTCTCTTTGAAGGCTCTGAAGGGGGAACATTTCTTGTCTCTTCCTAACTTCTGGTAGTTGCTGACAACCCTTGACTTGTACACACATTACTCCATCTCTGCCTCCGTCCTCATGTGGTGTTCTCCGTTTGTATCTGTATCAAAATTTCCTTCTTTGTATAAACAGCATTGTAAGGTTTAAGTGGCGAAAGAGAGAAGAGGCAGACCAAACAACTTTAGAGTGAGTGAGTTTATTCCTGCGCTCCCGGGCAGAGCTCACAGAACTCCAGGTAGGGAGCTGTGAGCTGGCCGCTGGGTCCTGGTGCGGGCGGTTTTTAAGCATCTTTAAGCAAGGGGGTTAGTTGACATCTAGAAGGGGCGGCACATTTTACACAGCTCGAGTCATGGTGACCTTCCCTGTTCCCCCGACATAACAAGCATCAGTCATTGGATTACTGCCCACTTTAATCCAAGGTGCCCTCATCTTCATTGATTATATCTGCAATCACCCTTTTTCCAAATTCAGTCATATTCACAGGTAAAGGCCAGTTAGGACTTCAGTAAATTGGGGTGAGGTGGGAGGGGGGGTCAATTAAGCCTACAACAGTGCGTTTATTATCAATATTGATTATAAATATAAGTTAAATTAATAAATACATCTTTTACTTGGCTCACCCTTCTCACTTGGGTATTATCATATTTTAATTGCCCCCTTTGAATTTAATCTCTTTCCCTCAATCAGTCCCCACACAGTTGTCAGGACAATCTTTGTTGCTGCTCTTTAGCCACTAGCACAGGGTGTGGTACTCAGTCTAACAGTCATTAAATAAACATGCTTTCCCTGCTCCAAACCCCAGTTTAGTGGCCTCTTCTGTGCCCAGTCAGCCATCAGTCATCCCTCTCTCCAGCCAACCTTGTATCTCCTTCAGCTGCACCAACATGGTCTGCCCTGGTTCTTCACCATTTCTCTTTCCTTTGTACTGATTCATCCCTTACCTTGTCTTCAAAACTCATCTCCTTCACAAAATTGCCCCTGGCTAAACTTTCCATTTGCTCACTGGTGCTGCTACCATCATGCCCTTCTTGTTGGTAACGCGTCTTTGTAACTGGTCTTAGTGTTATGTTTAGGGTATTTAGTGTTTGTCTCCCAGCTAGACTATATATCCTCATCTTATTTCTTTAAATTCATCCTCCTTTTCTTTCCACTGAATAGGACCATTTTCTGTACCTAATTAAGCTTTTATTATTATTATTATTATTATTTTTCCTGGATAGGCACTGGGAATCGGACCCATGTCTTCAACACGGCAGGCAAGAATTCTGCCTTGCTCCTAATCGCTCCTAATTAAGCTTTTGATAAATGCTATATAGGTGATGCCAGGAGCAGTCTCCACTACTCCATTTCCAGACATTCAGAAAATTCTTGTAAACACCAGGGAGAGCCTTCCAGTTCCAAAATATTTAGTTGGAAACTGTTACTTTCAGAATTCCAGTTGCAGATATAGCCAAAAGTTTTTGGCAGCCTAAAAGTAGGCATGGCTGTTAAATCAGAAAGGCCTTTTTTAGGCAGTTAAGATTCTTCCTATAACCCACTTAGACATTTTTTAGAAGCTTGTTTTTCTACTTCTTTAGTTATTCTTAAAATTGCCAGTTTTTTTTAATAAAAAAAGGTTTACTGTGACATCTGGTTTATCATTTATAGTATTTTTCTCCTTTTTAAGAGCTAGTTTTAATTTTGTGGGGAAGAGCAGAAGGGAGGCTGCTCTATACATTAGAATTCAGTTTAGCTGCAAGGAAGAGACTCAAAACAAATAATAGGTGAAACAGAATAGAGGCTTCTTTCTCCTTCACTGAAGTATATTGGTAGGCTCTGTAGGAGTCTTATGATAGCTCTGATCCTCAAAGCCCCCAGAGACCCAGATACTTTCTAGCACATTGCTCCTCCATCCTTAGGGCGTAACCTCCTGATCCACACACAGCTAGTGCCCCAGGCATCACCTCTGCATTCCAGGCAGAAGGATGGAAAAAAAATTGAAGAAACAATGAAGCAAAGAGTTACTCCTCTGTCTTTTGAGGATGGTTCCTGGGAGTTGCTTCCTGACATTTCTGCTTGTGGCCATATTAATTGTAAGGGAAGTTGAAAAAATATATTCTTTAAATTTACTCAGCTAAAAATAGATGTTCTATTAGGATGGAAGAATGAGAGACCACATATTGAGGAACATCTAGCAGTCTTTACCACAGCTGCCTCTGTTCATCCCCCTCTCAGACTTTCTTAGAATTTATTTTAGTATACATCTTGCTTTCCAAACAGTGGCTTCTTGAAGTCTTTTTTTTGTTTGTTTTTTAATAAAAACCTGTGTTGTAAAATTTTTTTAAATACAAAAAGCAAAGAAAAAAATCTCCCATAATTTCATGCCTAAAGATAACCACTGAAATAAGCTCATGTAAGAAGTGTCCTTAACACTATTATATAACAAGCAACTTGTATCTACAGAGCCTTGAAAGGTTTTTCAAAGTTTATTGTGTTATATATATTCAATTATTTATTCCTTCAGTAAAATTTATAAATATATGCTTTGTTTCCAGCATCTTGTCAGTTGGAGTATGGCTGGGAATGGGGAGGAAATTTTTTTTTTTAATTATTATTCTCAAGATGCACTCAGGGAGATAAGACATATATAACAGTTGGGAAAAAAACAGAGCTCTGTAAGTGCTACATTTATGTTAATGTATGTAAAGGTAGATTAGAAACCAGAAGATAAAAAATAACAGCACCGGATATCTATTTAATTGTAGAATAATTTATTCCGTGAGCAATTATTACAAAAATTACACTTTGAGAACACTTCTCACTTTCCTGGTTGCTGGAGAATGACACTTGCATTACAAATCCTTCCTGTAGTCTGGTTTATTACTCAGTGTTCCATGAACATTGGTCATACAAACCCAATAGGATTCTGTATGGCTCCGATATAAGCAGTATTAGGAAATAGTAAATCTTAACATGGTTAAATTCAAACCTCCACTGATACCCAGGTTTAAAAGTCCAAAGTTCATTTGGGGAAAATTTGGCATGGCCCATGCCTTTCGTGATTTCTGTGAGTTGAACTTTAGAAACAACTAAAGATGGACCAGTTAGGTTTGGCTGTAAAGCATGATGTGTTTTGTTGTAGTCTAAATCTTGAAATTAAATCAGTTCATTTTAAAAACATTTCTTGAAGGGAAAAGGAAAAAAAAATTAACCTTTCCTATTGACAATGCTTAAGCTATTATGTTAAGTGAGAAAAGTAGCTATGTTAAATACCCAGAAAAGCCTAGGAATTATACCAAAATAATGCAACAGTTGCCTCTAGAAGGCGAGAGTGAGTCACTTTTTTCCTTCCCTCAATACTTTTGCAAGGGACACATCTTTTTACAAGCTTGTACTACATTTGTAACTGGAAAAAGTTCTTGTTGTTTTGGTTTTTTATTATTATTATTATTATTATTATTATTATTATTATTATTATTATTATTATTATTATTATTATTATTATTAAAAGAAGAGAACACGTTCCCCTGTGGCAAATGCCCAGCTGAGGTTAACTTTAAAGGATAACGCCGCCGTGCTACTTGTTAGGAGTCCTTGTGGAGAGGACTGCTTGGCCGGCCCTGGAAGCCCCAGGTCTGGCCGGGGCCGCTGGGAAGCTGCGGAGAACAGCGGGCGTCTGTGCCCTGCACTTCCTAAGGTGACTGCGGGCCGAGGCGCTTAGCTTTCCGCGCAAGAACACAAACCCTTTCATGAAGAAATGACTGGTACGGGAAAGACAGAGCCTCTCTGTGGACACGTTTAAATCGCTGGCTTTATTTTTATTCCTGGCGAAACTGGAACGAAGAACACACATTTTCAAAAGATCCCGGTTTCCTGTTTTCAGAAAGAAAACCGGGAATGCCGAACAGCTGAGCGTGCTGGGGGCAGGGTAACTGAAGCCGGAGAGAGACTTCATTGGTGAAAACTCGGCCTATGGTGTTTGTGCGTGGCCTGGCTGAGTTTACACGAATGTTAAACCTCCTTTCCTTATGGGGTGAGGAACGAGAGCGGCCGAGGCAGGGCCCTGGCGTGCCGCGAACCGACGAGCTCGTGCACCCGGCGGCCGGGAGGGCCCGGCGGGCTCCTGCTAGGTGAGCGGTGCGGGCGGGCGCGGGGCAGCTGGCGGGAGCGGGCAGAACTCCCCCACGGCCCGGGAGATGGGCGGGAAGGCGGGCTTGTGAGCGCGGCCTCTGCACTCCGTTCCAGGGACCCGGCGGCTTCTAAAGCGGTCTGAGTTTTAGAATTGCAGGCGCTCACGCACGCGTCCACCCTGGGGAGCGCTCTCTGCCTGACACCCGAGCCTGCAGTTTCTCTTTAGTTATGGATTTTCAGACAAGCACTGGAAACAGGTCTGACTGCATATTATAAGAGAACGTGTTCTCTCACCATGCGGAGTTTTAAAGAAGAGAAAGGAAAAAAAAAAAGAGAGAGAAAGGCACATGCACTGGCATGAGCAGAAGTTTCTGGCACAGACGCTTTTTGATCTGCCCACCTATTCTTAGGCTGAAAAATTGTTAGTGCTGAGTACATCTTTCGAACAGATTTTTTTCCAGGTGTTTTAGAATTGAAATCTAGTCCCTAATTTCTAACAGAGCAATTTAATGTTTAAAATCAGGAGGTGATGAATTGTATTAACTAGTTATTTCTCCCCTTGAAATATTTGTAGTACTTTTCCTTCCCACATTTAGGAGGAAGGAGGGTGAATTGAGACAAAAGACTACTAGGATATATTCCAGGCATTCACATTGTCAGGAGTAAAAGTTCAGCAGTGTTGGGGGTTGGGAGGACAGGCAAGAAAACCAAGTTGCTGCAGCCTTGACACACGTGGGTTTGTAGGCCTAGGATAGAAGCAGGAATACAGACACCTTATTTTCTTGCATTCCTCTCCCCTCCTTAGCTTTAAAAATGTAAAGCTTGTTAGTATGACTCTATCAAAACATATTATTTGATTCTACAATTTAAACAAAAACATTCTTTCTTTTGAAATTTGAAATGCATAGCCCAGGTTAGCAGCAAGATCTGTAGTTTGAAAGGTTCTTGTATTTCTTTTTTTTTTAAATGTTTCATTTAGCCAGAAGTAGCATTTACAAACTGTCACATGATCCTGTGGTCAGAGTATAGGTTTGCCCTTATTTTCATTCTCCTTTGCATCTGTTTGGCTTCATTATGATACAAAACAAAGTATTGTTGGGATAATGACTGTTTTGTCCAAAAGAAGGTGAAGCGGAGAAAATGTTTCCTCAAGTTGAGTATTTTTGTTGTGGTTTTCTTCTTAAATGGGGGGACACATTGAGAAAAGGAAGACGTTAAAGCCTTTTTGGGTTTTTTGCCCCTGCGCTGCCAGGTAACAGAGGCCTGGACTCCACGAGCTCAGTGTCCTCTGTGTCCCAGTTTTCTGGCAAGGAAGGTGCCGGGGCAAATTGTGGTCTCCTGGAGGTGGCTGGCAGTAGGGGCTGCACAGTCCGCCAAACAGTGGAGGTGGAAGAACTCTTGTGTCCCATGTGTCCTGGGTCTGCTTCTGTCTTGGTCTGTTCTTTTAAGATTTTTAACTTTTTGTGCCTCAGATTACGCTTTGTTAAATAGGACTTTTGATATTTGCTATCCATACTCAGAGGTACTGTAGAGGACAAGAGAAATGATCCATTTGAAAATGCTTTCAATTCCCCCTTTTTTTCTTTCAGTGCATTCTCCAAAGAAGTTGGAGTATTTAGTAAAGAAAACTAAGTGCTTGGTTTTTTTAAATTATCTCATTACATTCTTCTTAACAGTCTTATGAGTTAAGTACTTGTGTCACCACTGAAGTTCAATGGGGTTTATTAATTTGCTCAGCCAGCTGGGAAGTTGTAGATCCAGGATTAGAACATAGGTCTCTCAGACTCTTAAAATGTGCACATATATTATCTGTTACGGTTATATATATTAATTGGCTTTATCATTTTCTCCTCTCTTAGGAGAAGCAGATGTTCTGAATGGAGACCATGACAAGGAACAGAAGGACCCGTATTTTGTGGAGACCCCCTATGGTTATCAACTAGACTTGGATTTCCTCAAATACGTGGACGACATTCAGAAGGGAAACACCATCAAGAAACTAAACATCCAGAAGAAGCAGAGGCCATCTGTGCCATGCCCAGAAACTAGAGCTATACCTGGTCAGCAAGGTGTATGGACTTCCATCGAATCCCTCTCATCCTCCAATAGTGATGACAACAAGCAGTGCCCCAACTTCCTTCTAGTTAGAAGCCACATTACGTCAACTCCAATCCCAAGGCCACCTGCCCTTCTAGAGACCTCACCTACCTTTCTTACCATCCCAGAAAATCGACAGCTGCCACCTCCCTCACCACAACCTCCAAAGCACAACCTTCATGTCACAAAGACTCTGATGGAGACCCGGAGAAGACTCGAACAGGAGAGAGCCTGTTCTCGAACAGGAGAGAGCCTGCAGGTGACACCGGGTGAGTTCCGAAGGCCTAGGCTGGCCAGTTTTGGAGGCATGAGCTCCACAAGCTCCCTCCCCTCCTTTATGGGTTCTGGAGGCCACAATCCTGCCATGTACCAGCTTCAGAATGGATACCAAGGCAACGGGGATTATGGTGGCTATGCCCCAGCTGCTGCCACCACGTCCTCCATGGGGAGCTCCATCCGCCACAGCCCACTGAGCTCAGGGATCTCCACTCCCGTGACCAATGTGAGCCCTGTGCACCTGCAGCACATCCGTGAGCAGATGGCCATTGCCCTGAAACGCCTGAAGGAGCTTGAGGAACAGGTGCGAACCATCCCTGTGTTGCAAGTAAAGATCTCAGTCTTGCAAGAGGAGAAAAGGCAGTTGTCCTCGAAGCTGAAAAACCAAAGGGCTGCATCCCAGAATGAGGTCTGTGGTGTGAGGAAGCGATCCTACAGTGCTGGGAATGCTTCTCAGCTGGAACAGCTCTCCCAGGCCCGGAGAAGTGGCGGGGAATTGTACATTGATTATGAGGAGGAAGAGATGGAGAGTGTAGAGCAGAGTGCGCAGAGGATAAAGGAGTTCCGGCAGCTCACAGCAGACATGCAGGCCCTGGAGCAAAAAATCCAGGACAGCAGCTACGAGGCCTCCTCAGAGCTCAGGGAGAACGGGGAGTGCCGCCCTCGCGCTTGCAGGTCTGTGGCTGTGGGTGCTGATGAGAACATGAACAATATTGTTGTGTACCACAGAAGCTCCAGGTCCTGTAAGGATGTGGCCGTGAGCACAGTTACCGAGACGAGGAATTCTGGAGTCAGCGTGACGGAGGCCATGCTTGGAGTGACTACTGAAGCTGACAAAGAAATTGAGCTGCAACAGCAGACCATAGAAGCCTTAAAGGAAAAGATCTACCGCCTGGAAGTACAGCTTAAAGAAACTACCCATGACCGGGAGATGACTAAACTGAAACAAGAACTACAGGCTGCTGGATCAAGGAAAAAAGTTGACAAAGCCATGATGGCCCAGCCACTTGTCTTCAGCAAGATGGTGGAGGCTGTGGTGCAGACAAGAGACCAGACGGTTGGCAGTCACGTGGACATGGTCGACACATGTGTCGGCCCCTCTGTGCAAACAAATAGCATAGGCATCTCCTGCCAGCCCGATTGCATGAATAAAGTAGTGGGGCCCGAGCTGCCCATGAATTGGTGGATTGTTAAGGAGAGGGTGGAATTGCATGACCAATGCACCGGGAGGTCCGTGGAAACGTGTGACAAGAGTGTGGGTGTGGAAGTCAGTGTCTGTGAGACAGGCAGCAACACAGAGGAGTCTGTGAATGACCTGACACTACTCAAGACAAACTTGAATCTCAAGGAAGTGCGATCTATAGGTTGTGGGGATTGTTCTGTGGATGTAACCGTCTGCTTTCCAAAGGAGTACACATCTCGGAGCGTGAACACAGAGGCTCTGGGCCAGGCAGAAGCTGCTATCATGGCAGTGCCTCTCACTACAAGCCAGCACACCAATACGGTGTTGGAACAAGTGCACCATTTCACCAATACTGAGACGGTCACCCTTATGGAATCCTGCACCAACACTTCCGTCAGCACTTTGGATAAGCAGACCAGCACGCAGACTGTGGAGGTGCGGACGGTGGCTATAGGAGAAGGCCGCGTCAAGGACGTCAACTCCTCCGCCAAGATGCGGTCCATCGGTGTTGGAACTTTGCTTTCTGGTGATTCTGGCTTTGACAAGCCATCCGCTGTGAAGACCAAAGATTCAGGTGTGGGGCAGATAAACATTAACGACAACTATCTGGTTGGTCTCAAAATGAGGCACATAGCTTGTGGGCCTCCGCAGTTGACTGCGGGGCCCATGGCCAGCAGAAGGAGCGTAGGTGTTGGTGGGGAGCCTGTAGGAGAGCTCATAGAGAGCCCTCAACCCCAGGCTCCTGGCATGATGACCGGCTTGGATCACTACATTGAGCGTGTCCAGAAGCTGCTGGCAGAACAGCAAACGCTGCTGGCTGAGAACTATAGTGAACTGGCAGAAGCTTTTGGGGAGCCTTCATCACAGATTGGCTCCCTCAACTCACAGCTCATCAGCACCCTATCATCCATTAATTCTGTCATGAAATCTGCAAGCACCGAAGAGCTGAGGAACCCTGACTTCCAGAAAACAAGTCTGGGTAAAACCACAGGTAAGTTGTCCTCATAGGGACCTGCGAATGGGGAAGGATGGGAAGAGTATATTTCCAGATGGTGAGGATTTTTTTTTTTAACTGATGGAACTATATTTTGAACCATGGCAAAAAACTTTAGAATGGTAGTGGGTGGAATGAAGACCGAAATCGGTCCTTAAGCAACTCTTCTGATTCTCCTCATCCAGGAGCTTTGTTGGCCTCAGGCAGTGGACTAGGAGAAGAAAAATAAATTAACATTGGCTAGCCTAGAGGTGTCTTCTGTTGGCTGCTGGTTTGATTGGATGTTTTAGTCTTACCCTCCTAGGCATTTACTTGCTCATTTTGTACAGGATTGCATGAAAAATCCTATATTCTTTGTGCCCACAGTTACCAGTGTATTATCAGTAAAAATACTGGTATAAATGTTTTTAATTAAATTTTTAAGGGAGAGAGACACTCCATTAATTCATTTTTTTAATTCAGCACATGGTTATTGAATGCCTACTCTGTTTCTGACATACATATAAGCCTGAGGCCATAGCAATCCCTGTCCTTTTGGCAGTTATATTCTGGTTGGGGCACAGGCAGTGAACAGTAGACCTATAGTACGTCAGGCAGTGATAAGTGCTATGAAGGAAACAATGTCAGTTTGGGAAATAGCAAGTGCAGTGGGACCGGGGAGCTCTTTGAGATGGGGCAGTCAAAGAATTCTGAGAGGAGGGAGTCCTTTCCCCATCTTCATTTGATAGGTGCTTCCATGTTTTTCTTTCTGACCCTTCCCTTATTCATAGAGATTCCTACTCACCCTTTTCTCCTTAAATGGAAGCTAATAATTGAGAAATTACCCTGGGAGATTTTATGAGGTAGCTAATATTTCCCAGTGAGCCTCGTACAATCACTTCCCTTGTTCCCAGGGGCTCTGTAGAGTATCACCCAAGCACAGGGGCCCTCCTGGCTCTCCACCTCTCCCAAGCGTGGCTTCAGGAGGTCACCCTTCTCTGCACTTCATTTGTGAACTGGGGATTAGAATAGCACCCATCCTGCATGTGGTCACGTGAACTGAGTGTGTTCACAACTGGTACCTGGTGAGCACAGAGTTGTGTTAGTTGTAGCTGGTGGTAGTGCTAGTATTTTGTCAACTCTGATTTCTTTTTTAACATGCAAAACTGTGGTGGAGGTTTGGGAAGCCTACTAAAAACATGCTCTCCATTCTGACCAAATGCTACGCATAAAATTCATATGAATGTTTTAAATAAGTCATATAGTATGTAGCAAATTAATTATATGTGGAAATATGCAATATAGACTTAAATTTACTAAGTAAACCATTACCATAAATTTCTAATCTTTTTTTCTCTTTATAACCTGACTAGGCAGTGATTAAAATGGACTGAAATAGATTATTTTTATATGTTCCTAGGTTTTGACTTTCAGACCTACTTTAGTGTCACTTTTGGTAACTTGGTACAGCGTGGGACAGATAGTTTATTGTGGAAGAAAAAAATGAACATGATAGCTGATGTGTGCATTTTTGCTTTTTAGAATCAAAGAAGTAGAATAAATGAACAAGGGAGTCATTTTAGAGCAAACAGGATTAAAACGATGTATAGAGTGAAGCAAAGTTTTAAGTAACTAATATGTCTGTTTTCATAGCCTTTTAAAAATCATGATGTCAGATGTTGAAGTCAAAATTCCTAAATACCTGTAGACACAGATGGCACAGTGGATATCTATAATAAAAGCATGTTCCTCCCTGCCTTCCTTCCTCCTCCCCAAACTGGGGTTTCTATTTCACATTCTTGCCAGAAATATCCAGCTGTAGCCCTGGCGTCATCTGCATAACACCCAGAGCCTGGAGGTCAGGGAGAAAATTTTGTCTGGCTGTGTTAACAGTGTCTGTTGGTCTATTTCCAGTCACGTTGGCATTCCACACACCCCCGTCTGGACCCGCTCCTGCAAAGAACACCTAATTAATCAGACAGAATACGGGAAACTGACAACACTTGTGAGCAAAAGAACAAATATTTTTAATAGCAGTCACTTAAGTCACAGTGGCAGAGCCCCATCTCAGAGCTACAAGAACAGTTTAGCTAAAGCATTCCTCTAATTCATAGCACATTTGTATTTAATCATTTTGTTTTAATGAAGAATTAGGAACTCGGCCCAGGGTTGTAAGTTTTTCTTTTCTGATGTTCGTGCTATGGGCTGAAACTTAAAGCGCGTTGCTCTTGTAAGCCAAAGATCCTCAGCACCTGTGAAGGGTGGCCGCCTGTCAAGTGCTCTGGATTACTGTGAATGCTGGACAGGAGATTATTCTCGCACAGTCTGTACTGAAAGGTGTACAGGAGCCCAGAAAGGGATTTATTTCAAGTCTAATTAAAGCATGAGGGAATTTGGTTTGACACCTATCAATGAGAGTGTATAAATAATCCACAGTAGAAGCTAATAGTTAATTTGAAGCCAAATGGTCTGGGTTCAGATTCACTCCCTAGCACCAGGATGAGTAAGTTGAAGTCTTTGTGACTTCATTCCCTCACACGTTGTTAGGACAACTCGGTGAGTCCTTAGGAATTTACAGCTGGAATGATCCACAGCACAGAGTGTAAATTCTGGCTATCATTGTGTTATTTTTAAGACTGCAGAAATGGAAATGTAGACTATAGAACACATTGCCAAACAAAATGTGCACAGACGGTCTTTGGTTTTCGATTCAAATTTTTCTTTTCATAATTCTGACTAATGACTTTTTCCCTTAATTATTAGGCCTCCCCAACTAACAGTTTTAACTAGATAAATATCTTATAGATAAAAATGGAAACGCACAAATAAATAGGAAAAGTTTTCAGTACGGTCATTCAAAATCGGTGTAAAGCAGAAAATGATGCCCAAATTTCATTGTTTTAGTGCCCGATCCATAGAATTCAGGTTGAACTTTTGATGGAATCACTTTTTGGTATGTAAAATAACATTATTTTTAGCATCATGATAATGCCGAACACTCGTTCAGTTTCTTAAAATTACAACTGGAGTTTGTGCTTATAACATATTAGCAGTTCAGAAGACATCAGACAAGGAGTGAAAGCCCCCTTGCCCTCGCTGGGGGTAGCCTGGTATGTGGTGTACGTGTGCACACATGCGGGTCTTCTATAGAGACATGAGTTGTGCTATACATATTGTGTGTGTGTGTGTGTGTGTGTGTGTGCATGCACATGCCCACACAAAGCTCACAGACATTATTCCAGGATTTGAGAGGCAGTATTGATGCAGCTGGAATTTGGTGGTGACCAAAAACTGTCCATAAAGCATTTTAACATTCCTGTTACAATGGATGTAATGTATTTGATATTTTCTTCAGTGAGATTAAAGAGTTAAGAAGAAATAACTTTCATTCTCACAAAAACCTTCGGAAAAAACTGTTTGGTCTTTTTTTGTAAATTAGTGGGGGTTGGGTGGGTTTGAGGAGTGGGTTAGTGTTTCTCCCCCACCTACTAGAGAGAGAAAAAAAGAAAGTGAAAGGTCTAGAGAAACGATGTCTAGTTATAAATACTCTAAAAATATGTGACTATCTCTGAGCAAATACAAACAAAACCCATCTATAACAGTGAAACTTAACTGCCTGCCACATAATTTGTACAAAGTTCATCTCATACTTAAAATCAAACCAAACTGCTTTGTAAATCAGCTTCCATATTTGCACTCTTCGTTATCTGGATTTGTTAAAACGTTCATGAACTTGAAGTCCTGCACGTAATTGTGAAAGCAAGATTGTAGACAGAGCTGAACCAAACCAAAAGCAGGGAAATAAAGTCTTTATAAAATACCATTTTATAGTTAGTTTTCTCCTAGGTTGAATAATATACCAATTACTTGTCATAAGTACCTGTTTTTTTTAATCACAGTTTTTTTAAAAAAACATCAGAATAATCCAGAAGTATCTCTGGAGCGCTGCGGTAGACGATGGCATGATGGAGAAAGCGTTCTAATGCCTTGGAAGTCAGAAGAGCTGACTTCTAGCACTGGCAGCAGCATTTTAGGAGATTCTGAACCTCCATGTCCCCCTGTGTCAAATGAGTGGGTTGGACTAGATTTTTCTCTTAGGGTCCGTTTCAATAGGATTATTCCATTAAAATAAATGTTCACCAGGTGACCCATCAGATTCACCTGGGGAACTTATTCAATATTCGTGTTTCCTGCCTCTAACCGCCATTCCACCCCCTGTAAATACATCTACATCCTACTTAAGCCAAATATTGGAATAAATGGGTTTAGGGATGGGTTTCTTAATCTGGGCTTGTAGCTTCATAAACCCTTTTGTGTTTGGGCTTTTGGGGAAGAAAGAGTCCATAATTTTCATCAGATTCTCAAAAGGGATAGATGACTCTCAGAAAGATAAAAACTTACAAGCCTAGGATATCTGTTACTGACCCTGGCAAAAAGTACTGAAATCTTGGGGAAGATCTTTTTAAAAATTTAAAATATGTTCATTGCCTTTATGAGTCCTTTAGTTGGCACTTATTTGAAACCTTTGCTCCTTTAATCTGATGGTTTACCATTTTAACAGGACTACTGAAATGCAAATGGACTCTGGGGAAAAGATGCACAACGCTTAGAATTAATCCTAAAGTATGCACTTCATTTCAGGCGAACGCATGGAGATCAGTAGTGCTTGAAAGCTGAAATTGCTTTGAGTCCATGGTTGCCCATTCATAAGGTAGTTATTGGAAGACAGGTACAGCTGTTTATTCTTCCTCTGAGAAGCAAATAATTCATATCTCAATAAAGTTAAAATCTACTCTGTCCCCATTTTTGTTCGTGTCAGTTGATAATATGTCAAATGTCAACCACATGCAACCTGTAGCATTAAGAGAAAGAGAGAAATGCAAAGAAGTGTATGCCTTGCATTTACATCTTGTTGGGAAGCCAAGAAGTGCACCAGAAATGTGGCAGTATAGGTTAGGCCCCAAATTAAGTGCAGACAGAAAGAGCTCAAGGAGTTCAGCTGCAGTCTCCAAGGACTTGGGAGGAAATGAGCTTAAGTTGTTGATGGGGCCCTTAGCCACTGGGGGAAGATCACAGAGCACATCTGCTCAGCCTAGCTATAGCCGATGCAGCCTGCTGCTGTGGGTTGTCCCGCCAAGGTTTGGGGGAGGCTTTGTAATGAAGAGTGGGTGAGATTTGTGGTGAGAGAGAAGCTGCTTCTCCATCAGCTCTAGCATTTTAACTATAAACCTAATGGAGTACCCATTCTTAGATACATTCATGATAGCTGTCTTATAAGTTCCCCCAAAAGGTCAGAATGGAGCTAGAAATGATTTAACTGCAGCTCTGACAATTTTTCTTTCTCCAGTTTAAGTTGACTGTTTATTTTGGTGGTCGCATACATTGAGGTATATTATTACATTCACAATGTTGTGTTACTATCACTACCATCCATTACCAAAACCTTTCCATCACCCCAAATAGAAACTGTGTACAGTTTAAGCTTTAACTCCCCATTCCCTACCCCACCTTGGCCCCTGGTAACCTATATTCTAGGTTTTGATGCTATCAGTTTGCTTATTCTAATTATTTCATATCGGTGAGATCATGCAATATTTATCTTCTTGTGTCTGCTTTATTTCACTCAACATGATGTTTTCAAAGTTCATCTGTGTTGTCACATGTATCAGAACTTCTTTCCTTTTTACAGCTTTATAATATTCCTCTGTGTGTGTGTGTGTGTGTGTGTGTGTATGTGTGTGTGTGTCTTTTGTCTACCTATTCAGCAGTTGATGAACACTTGTGTTACTACCATCTTTTGACAATTGTGAACAATGCTGTTATGATCATTAGCATGTAGATACCTGTTCGAGTCCCAGCTTTCAGTTCTTTTGGATATACACTTAGAAGTAGAATTTCTGGGCCCTGTGGTAATTCTATAATTAACTTTCTGAGGAACCAACAAAATGTCTTCCACAATGGCTGCACCATTTGATATTTCCACCAGCAATGAATTTAATGTTCCTATTTCTCTACATTCTTTCCAACACTTGTCATTTTCTGAGTTTTTTGTTTGTTTGTTTGTTGTTGTTTTTTTAGTTGTAGCCATTCTAATGGGTGTGAAGTGGTTTCTCATTGTGGTTTTGATTTGCATTTCCCTAATAGCTAGTGATGTTGACCATCTTTTCATGTGCTTTTTAGCCATTTGTATGTCTTCTTGGGAGAATTGGCTATTCAAGTCCTTTGCCCATTTTTAAATTGTTATCTATTTTTTGTTGTTGAATTAATTATAGGATTGCTTTATATAGTCTGGATATTAAACCCTAATTATTAGATATATAGTTTCCAAATATTTTCTTCCATAGTCTAGGTGGTTGTTTTACTTTCAGGATAAAGTCCTTTGCATAAAATGTTTTAATTTTGATAAGGTCTCATCTATCTGTTTTTTCTTCCATTGCTCCTGCTTTAGATGTGATCCTAAGAAACCATTGCCTGAAAAAATGCTTCCCTACATTTTCTTTGAGGAGTTTACTAGTTCTGGCTCTTATATTTAGGTCTTTGACCCATTTTGAGTTGTTCTTTGTATATGCTCTTGAGGTAGGGGTCCTCCTTTTGTTTTGCAAATGAAGAACCAGTTTTCCCAACACCATTTGTTGAAGAGACTGTTCTTTCTCAATTGAGTGGTCTTTGCCCCCTTGTCAGAAATCAGTTGGCTACAGATGTATGAGTTGATTTCTGAGCTCTCAGTTCAATTCCATTGGTCTGTATTTTGTGCTGGTACCAGGCTGGGTGTTTTTTTGTTTGTTTGTTTGTTTTTTTGGATATTTGTTTTTTAACATATGAATTTTATTACATCTAGGTCTCACATCTTGTTATTTTCATTGCTGCACAACTCTTAGATCTTATTCATCAGCCTGGTGAACTGTTCCTCTTTCAGAGACAGATACCATCCCTAAATTTTCTTTTATCCTTGTTTTCTAACTGTTGTGGCTTGCTGAATCAAAACAGCTGAATCTGACATAAGTTCCATGTCACTTTCTTCAAGAATTAACTCATCTTTTGGGGCTGGAGATACTGAACAGGCAACACATGGCCTTATCCAAACCCTGAAGATGTATTTTTCCCCCAAGAAATTTCAGATTTCAACCTGAGACCCCTTGTCCTGAATAATACCATGATGGGGAAGTGAGCAAACGCAGACCTCGTCTTGTAATGGCAACCCAGCTAACACACCCTTGATCACGTTGTGTATGTGACTACAGATAGCACGAACTACAACCAGTACCTTTCTGTTTCCCTACCATTTGTCAACCCAAAACTGCTTCTTTTTCTTCCCAAGTAGACTGAGTTCTACATTGATATGATTGAAGCCCTCTGCCACATTCCTCTGGGGCCCTTCTCAGTAACTGTGCATCCTTTTAGCATGATGTTGACACATTTTCTGGAATGTTAGCAGCCTAGATGCTGAGAATGGTCTTCATTCTCACAGTCGATGTGGCAAAGAGCTGTTTGGTTTTTTAATGCAATTTTATTGATATACGTTCACACACCATACTTAATATTTTTTAAAACAAATTTAAAAGCACATTGCTATAAACCAAGAGCTAATACCCGTTCTAGATGGATAAATGTCACAAAGGAAACTGGATAAGGTGATCTCTTTAAAATTCTTCCAGTGCTACTTTTCATTGAATTATTTTCCTATTAAAATAGTTTGTTTTTAACATTCTTAAAGTCAAGGGCATAATAATATTTTCATTTAAGATACTTGTTTTTCCTTATAGTTTACTTTAGCTATTATAATAGTCCATATATTAAACACTAAGTGCACTTCAGAATTAGAATTAATGCATGCACACAGGTGCTTTTCTTTTCTCCAGAACTACTGAGATCTCTGTCACTTGCTGTCACTGGCTGTCTTTTAGTCTTCATTAATTTGCTAAGTTGTAAAATGAGGCTTATAGTTTATCATCGTTTATGGCAGTCATAACTGAGTTAACAATAGAAGACTTCACAGTTACTTACTCCCCTGTTTACTATGTCCCTGTCGGTGCCTGCGGAAACTTTCCTACCTTGTGGGAAAGTGAGTTTGGGGCATCTAGGCTAAAGTGCCAGAAATCCCAAGGTGCCTCATGGTTATTCCTATTGTTCTGTCCTATTAGGCTGGGTAGCATTTACTCTTAGTCATAGACTTAATTTGCCTCGGCTATTAACTAAAGGACCAGTAATTACTAAGCGTTCACATGGATCCAAGTTGATGGGTTGAAACCAGAGAATAGGCTAAACTGTACTTTAAATGAAACCAGATTATCTCTGATAATTGTTCAAGCTAGTGATAGGGGCACAGGTGTTCATTATACTGTTGTCTACTTTTATGTATGTTTAAGGGTTCAATATTACTAATAAAAACCATTAATATGTTTGCAATGAAGCCTCCCCTGGGGAGTTCCTCATCCCCACAGAGCTAGAGAAGGGTCATTGTGCTATTCATTAATGGACAGAGAACTGGACACTGAATCAAGAAATGTGGATTACAGTCCAACCCTCTGGCTTTGGGAAAAACTCACTGACTCTCCCTTGCCTTTGGATTTCATAGCTGGAAATGTGAGAGCTAAAATTCAGATGACTTCTAATGCCTAACTTTGAATATTTTGGCTCACCTCCCCAAACCCCTCCCCCCTGCCTTTTTTGTCACATTATGTTGTCCCTATTTTAAACCAGTATTTCTCAGAAGTGACCACCTTCATCCATTTCTCCTGAGGGTGGGTCAGTATGTCAGAAACGCAGATCACTGGGCCCCTGTCCCAGACCTGCAGAATGACTTTCTGGCAGCAAGTTCTTGGGGATCTGGAGTTTAAAAAAAAATACCCCAGCTGATTCTTATTAAAGATAAAATCTGAAGAAAGCTGTTTTTAAAGCTTGTCATTAGTTCTTTTTTCTTTTTATTGCTTAATATATAATCAGTACTTAAACTATCTTTTCAACTCTCAAAACTTCATTTTAAACAAAGATAAAGTTATAATTAAATTGTCACGTTATTGCAAGTATATTTAAACATTTTATTTGTGTTAGTACCTTATGTTTATAAGGCACAGTTGAGAAAATAATAGCGAAACAAAGAAGAATGTAATTTTTTCCCTTAGAAAAACAGTATTAAGCAGTTTTATGGTATGTCCTTCCATACTTTTTTCCACAGGTATACGTAAAATTTTTGACCAACATAAGTTTATTTTCTCCATATCATTTTAAAACCGGTTTTTAAAACTCACTAACTCGTCAATGCATTTTTCTGTGTCAGTGCACGTCTGCTACATCAATGTTTTAATTGTTACGTAGAATTTCCTCATATAAATCTACCAGAGCTTATTTCACCAATTCCTTATCAAATGACTGTGATATCAGCCTCCTTTTACTGTTTTACACATGGAAACAAGGAATATACTTCTATATGTTTTTATGCATCCTTAGGATAAATTTTCCAGAAATCAAGTAACTGACTCAAATAGTTTTTTATTTCAAGTGATTTTGAACGCAGTTTGTCCATAGTCTGTACAGAGAAAAATGGTAAAAATAGGGAAAAATTAAAACCATCATAGATGTAGTTTTGGTTTGGGTCTTCCAGATACTTACGTGTGTGTGTGTGTGTTAATGTATTTTAATAGGATTATACCATACATGGAATTTTATTATCTCCTTTAGTCATTTAACAATATATTATGAACATCTTTCCATGTCAGCCACATTAAAAATACCATAATACACTTGTATACATTAATTACATGTTATTTAATCTAATATTCCTGCTTCGATCAATGAATAAATATTAAATACCTAACATTCCAGTACATGTGATGAGATAAAAAATATTTATAATCTAGAAGGTGATCTAGGACATACATTTTGTACTTTGTCTTATAGGTACCATAAGAGACCGTGGAAGATGGACTATGAGAGTTCAGAGAAAAGAAAGTTAGATTTACTTAGGGACTCAGGGGAGCCTTGAAGAAGAAGTGATGGGGTGTTTGGCCATGTGAAAAGGGACAAGCAGGCAAGACATAAAAAGAGAACAAAGATGTGCAGCCAGGCACATGAGAGAACCCCCCTTTCTGCCCAGGAAGTCATTTCGTTTACAGGGTATCTTCCCAGTCCTGATAAGGACCACAGGACTAATGGGAAATAAAATTGGAGAGCTAAGTTGGTGCCAGGTGACAGTTTAAAATGTCTGGTTGAGCAGTGTAGCCTGTGTTTCCTGAGTAGTGGGAACTTTTTAAGTCCTGCAGGTTTTGTTTGAGCTGGGGTAACAGGATTAGTGTTGATTGGGAGGACTGACCTGGCAGCCGAGTGTTAAGGGGAATAGTAACGGAGAGGCAGTCAGAATGCTCTTTTAGTGGTCCAGGTGGGGGAGGTAAATATGAACCAAGGCTAGGGTGGTATCAATTCAGAGAGAAGAGAAGAGAAAATATGGAGTGAGGACGACAAGCCTTGGCAGGCCCAGATGTAGTGAAGGGAAAGGTTCAGAGTCACAGGCAGCCTACTGGGTTTGAGCTTGGGTCACTTGGATAGTAGTCCCTAAACCCAGGAGGGAAGCCCTGGAGAAAATGTTACAATCTATTTTAAACGATTTAGTCCATTTTGTTTGGTCCTAACATCATGCCCTTCTCCTTTCTGGCAGGAAATAATTTGGAATGTATCTGTAAGTGTGGCGCTCTGCAGCCAGGGGGGCCATTCAGCACCCAGCCATCCCTGCATGAGCAAGAGGTGGGGACCACAGAGGGGCAGTCCATCGACGGCCAGGACGCCTTCCCCTCTCAGGAGAGTACGCTGTTCCCGGTGAACCTCACAGACGACCAGATTGCTGCTGGCCTCTACGGTAACTTTTCCCACGGCCCTTAGCATCAGGATCCTAGGACCAGCTCTGCCAGCATGCCACTGTAAAGTCAGGTTGCCTTAGAAATTGACCTGAAAGAAAGATAATGACGTTCTTGGGAAAACAGAACTAGAATATGTTTAAATGATTATTAAAGAAGGAAAGGTATGGAATCCCTTTAAGAAAACATATCTGATGCTGCTAATTATGAACTATTTTAAACAGCATTGAGCTCTTTCAGCATCTGGCAGGGATATGTTTTTTCCATGAATAGTTATTACAGTCAAAAGAAAGAATAATAATTATCCCTGTCTTAGTACTTAAATGGTTTTGAGGATAAGTGAGACGCTACATCCCTATATAAACTACAGTAAAGCCTGATAAAAATGCTAGTTGTCGCTGCTTATGTTATGTCTGGTCCAGAAGTGCTGATGGATTTTTTTCTCATTTCAAGAAAGTTATTAATGACCTTTGGATTATTTTCTTTATATGCACACAAATTTCTAGTGCATTTATTTAAGTGTCTCAAACCTACATGCCAAGATCTACATTTCATATATCTAAGAAAAAAGTAAATGTACCTGAAGAAAGATGACCTATTCATTTAACTTGTGTGGTTATGAGTCATGTTAATTTTTATCATGTTGATTCACTTTAACAGTATGTACAAATAATGAAAGTACACTGAAGTCCATCATGAAGAAGAAAGATGGAAACAAAGATTCGAATGGCACAAAAAAGAATCTTCAGTTTGTTGGCATTAATGGAGGGTAAGGAAAAATGGAGGAAATGGGGTTTGTACATGGTCTGTCTCCATTGCTTCATATCTGCTTAAGTCACATTTCAAGGTACCTAGCCTGGGATGCTGCCACATCTTGGCAATGGAAGATTCCCTCCTCAGAAGGCTGCGTTTGGGCTTCTCTTCTCTCCTCTCCCTGCTCTCTTTAAGGATTTGTCACTCTTTAAGGATACCTGATGAAACTGAGAAGTTTACATCTCTTCACCTCTGATCTGAAAACCGTAGTCTTCAACAAAAGCAGCAGGTTTCCTGCACTGTGCTGGACAACTTGTACTCACCTCTGTGAGAACTCAGAAGGAAGCAGAAGGTGGGAGCATCTCTCCATGGGGCCAATGATAGTCACCCACTACTTCAAAATGGGAGGTTTGCTTAGCTCTCAGGTTCACAAACAGAACTGTAGGGCTTTTCTCCTAAAGAATAACCCAGCCAACCATCAATTCCTTGCTTTCTAAATAGAAGTTTATCTATAGTTGATTCCTTCTCTCCAGTTGGCCCAGGTAAATAGCTAAGCCTGTTTGGCCTCCTTCAACTGAATCAAAGCAATTAATTAATCAATATATGACCTCTGCAAGAAAGCAATAGTGCAAAGTTAGTTGAGATAACATAGTAAAGTGTACCACAAAGGTTAGCATGGTAATGTCTATTTCCTAAATCTTAAAAGTGATATTGGGGGTGCACGGGTGGTTCAGTGGTAGAATGCTCACCTTCCATGCAGGAGACCCAGGTTTGATTCCCAGACCAGGCACCACTGCACCCCACCCCCAAAAATGATATTGGGTGATATATCCCAGTCAGTTTTGGAGGGCATACACAAGAGGAACCATTGATTACTTATGTGATCTGTTCAGCTTGACACTAGGAGTATTAATGGGGAGAAATAAGAAGAATGGAAAAACAGAAATTAAAAGTGAGCAACTGCAGACCTGGTTCCCTTAAAGTAAATTTCTTCTTGATTTATACTAAGCTACAGGAGTTATAATATTTTACTCATGGTATATGATCCTAATCGCCAGCCCAGGTTGTCTCTTAAGTGAGAGCCCATTCAAAACCACAGGCATCTAAGTAAACCTTACTTTGAACTTTTAAGTGCAAGATGTAAAACCTCTCGTGAAACTTCTGGAGTCAGTCAGCAGCTTTCCCTTCATAGAACTTTCTAACTTTCAGTGGGTCTTTATGGGCACACCTTGCATCTCCTGAAATCCCAATTGCCACCTAGGTATGAGACAACTTCAAGTGATGAGTCCAGCTCAGATGAAAGCTCTTCTTCCGAGTCAGATGATGAATGTGATGCCATTGAGTATCTTCCCGAAGAAGAGGAAGAGGAGGAAGAGGAGGACAAAGAACCCCGGGGAATGGCGCAAGGGCACCATGCAGTTAATATTGAAGGTTTCAAGTCCACCAAGGTGGAAGATGAAATACAGGTTCAAGAATGTGAACCTGAGAAGGTGGAAATCAGAGAGAGGTGTGGTACATTCTCCTTCCCTCCCCTGACCCCTCCCACATTTAATGTACTTTGGCAATAGCGTTGGCCAATTAGCAGATTTTGCAGTTATACCTGTTTAGTGACTACAAAGGAAAGCTAAACTTTATCTGTTCCTGAAAATTATTGCACATCTTGTCATAATTCTAGTAAATGTAAGTGCAGAGTGTGACAACTCCTAGATCTCTTATGGTAGCAAAGAGAATGGCTTGTTATCTGGTCACCTTTGTTATGTGAAACTTTTAACTACTTGTTATTTAATGCTATATGTAGAACCACCATCCACAGAAGTTTTAAGCACCATTAAAGTTTCCATTGTTTGAACCCACCACCTTTTATTTAAAAACATACCAGAATTTTTCACTTATTATTCTGAATGTCACAATAAGAAACAGAGGCCGTACAGTGTAGAGTCAGGCAAACTTAGTTCTGAATCTAGGTCATTACTCCTTTTGATTGTGGTTTGTTGTTGCTTTGCTCTCCCCCCTCTTCGCCCATATATTCTGGGAAACTTTAAATTAAAAAATTGACATTTTTAAATACACAGTAAAAAATAAAATGTTTAAACATATAAAAAAATTAGAATTTTTTAGTGAAGAATACCCATTTTTTAAAGAGTCACATTTTATCGTATATCATTTATCTTAATGTATGTGTTAGCACTGTTATTACGGTGTCGTTGCATGCATGAGAAACGTGTTTTTTGGTCCTTTATCTTGCTTATTGTAAAAATCTATATCCGTCACTTGTCTGTATTTTTTTCGCTCATTAAGTGATGGGAACCCTTCAATAATGAATTTGGAATATTATAAATAACAGCTGGCATAAAATAGCAAATAAAAATCCCTGAAACGTGCCTAAAAATGTAGTAAATTTTACAGTCTAATAGCAAATATGGATTTGAATTTTATAAAACAGGAGAGAGTAGACTAGAGCAAATGGAAGCTTCAGTATGGTTTTTCACTAAGGACTACAAACAGAACTTTTCAGAAAACTACCTCTATTTTGTTAAATAAAAGTTTAACTGCATTAACACATGGTAAGTGTTTTTCATTTGTATTTGCAATCATCTTCAAATGGTTCCACATCTTGTCATATGATTTTTTAACAGCTTTATTGAGATATAATTTACAGGCCATATGTCATTTGATTTTTAAGCTTAACTTTTCACTTGGGTTGAACACTTTTTGTAATACCAAATGTAAGTTCAGATATGTGGTTTTACTGGTGGGAATATTGGATATATAGTAATTCAGACCTCAACAAGCTCATACGAGTAAAACTTTTTTAAGGACTCAGACAGAAAGTAAGAAAAATCTCCAAATGTTACTCCATTTTTTTGTAAACACCAAAACGGGTGAAGCTGAAAACTGCTCTCATCTAAAGACTTTGTTCGCCAGCTGGAAATATTGGCTCTGTATGAGAACATCAGTCCTCAAACTCCTAAACTACCTCTAGCCAAGCACTTTATACCACCAAGTCCTGCTTAGGTTGGCTTGGAGCATGCTGTCTTTTAAATAGCTTTAGAGTTTGATATAAAAACAACTTTCTTTTCGAGGCCAATGATGAGCTTTCTTTCTCTCCACCCCCCATAGGTATGAATTAAGTGAAAAGATGTTGTCTGCATGCAACTTACTGAAAAATAATTTAAGTGACCCCAAAGCTTTGACCGGCAAAGATATGGTGAGTCTAACATACGATCTCCGCAGTCTGTAGAGACTACCTGTTGGGCACAATTATCAAGGCAGCTGTCATCTGCCCCTGAACCGTTGCTGCTTAGATGCTTTTCCCCTGAACTATTTCAAGCATGAGTGGGCACAGTAAGCATTGTGTAGCCTAGTTCGCTGGACCACACAGCAGTCATTTTCCTGAGACACAGCCTCGATATCCTTTATCCAGCCTGTACTTTTTCTTGGAGGTGGAAGCATCTGTGAGGCATATACTTGCAAACGGAGAGTTAATTGCAGTCGATCATCTTTTTTTCTACATTTCTGCTGCTTTTTCAGCATCTTGTGATGCAGAAAGCAGAATCCCAGATTTTAAATAAAATTTTTATGTGGGCATATATTTTCAAAAGAAACCTATCTGGGTTGAGGTCAGGATTCCTTTCAATTATGAAACTGCATATTATGTTCTGATGTGGAATGCAGGCCACCACTATTTTTAAACATAAAAATAACTGCACTTGTCATTTTCTCACAGTTTGAGAGATTCAGAAGCAAATAAAAAAGTTGATGGTTGCCTTAGTGATCATGAATGGCACAATATATGGACAGATTAATATTTCTATGACTGGGTGGATCTGATGCCATTGCCAGTTACGTCATTCTCTCGTGAATTCCTGAAGTTTTGATGTGCACCTTTTTTCTTAGGCTATAATAACTCTCCAGTTGACAGTTCCGTCTTCAGAGCACTGAGAAAATGTAGTTCCTCATGTTAATTTAGATTGTAATATTCATTCTTACTAATAATGGATTTAGTATGATGTTATATGCTGAAGCAACTAAGTCAGCTGCTGGTGGAAAACTTGAATTTATGAGGCTTACAGGATTATAGAGTTAAGAAACCAAAAATATTGGGACTAGAAGGAACTTAACGAATTATCTAATCTTTGGAAAGCAAATAGTTTTCTTCTTGTTCATCAAACACAATCTGAAGATTCTAGTTTCCTAGTACACTATTTTAAGAAGAATTGTGATGATTGTTATAGATGTTGGCAGAAGTATGAGGACTGAGGCAGGTATACTTATGGGGCCACTGTATTCCAGTCTTGTCTGCTTTAACTAAGGCCCCTGTATAGTGTAACAGCTACCAGTTAGTGCTGGGACTAGGTTAGACCTTTATGAGGGCTGTTCCAAGTTTTTTGTTTTTTCCTACAAAATCATATTGCTTATCATACAAAAATCTTTTCTTTCAATTATGGTTTCTTCTCATTTGTTTATATTGCTATAGAAACTTAAGTTTGTCAGAGTCAGCTGAGTCTTGATATGCAGTTAGTATGTCAAAAGAGGAGCATGGCAGTGAGGTTTACAGAAGGAAATACTAAATAAAAATCCTTGTTTTGGAGGAGCACAGAACTGCATGTTGAAATTCATCTGGTACACACCGAATGCCTGGCTATGCTTTGGTCACAAATAGTAAAACCGTGAAACGTCACTGCAGTAATATTATCTCCCATTAGGTTTAGCCCAAATCTAAAACTAGTCCTGTAGAACACCAGACTTTATAGCCATAGTATTCTCAAAAGACTAGGTTTCATGGTCTTCAGGGAGGACTTGACGTCTCTTTGTCCCCCCAGTTGCCTAGCCTGGTGTTGTGCACACACTCGGTGATCAGCACTTCTTTGCTGACTGACTTTTCATTTAGTGAAGAAGGGTTTAAAGTATTGTGCTACATCATATTGTGAATTACTGATTATATATGTAGAACGGAATGATCAAAAGAGGAATGTTTGCATGTGTTACATGGTTTTTGGTATTAAAAAAAATAAAATTAAAAAAAAGTATTGTGCTACAAAAAGTAGTGGACATGTGAGTGATGACTGTGCTGTGCTATATAATAATATCAGAATATCCAGTTATTCATCAGTAATAGATAGGGTTAGGATACCCAGAGGATATAAATTCCCCTCCTTTAGTGATGACTTCAAAGAAAGAGACATCTGAATGAGTAGAAGGAAAGAAAAAATTAATTCTTTCCTGGCCAAGACCCGTTTCATTGAATGACCCAAAATGTGAAATAGGTAATGAGAAGGTAAAGAGGTGGAAGCACTGCAGTCCAAACCTCACCTTTTCTATAGAAAGAGGAATTCTTGGGTTCTGGTGCTTTTAACATAGGCTTTCTATCTTTCTTTGGTATTTTTAATAGTAACACGGTACAATTGAAAGAAGGCCCATGGAGAAACATTGCCAACACTGGTGAAGTACAATCTAGGTGAAACTTGGATGTGGCCCAAGTTTAACTTGATTGATCCATCAAACAAGTGCCATTGTTCATGTTTCCACCCTCTAAGGGAAGCCAGAATGGGGCTGTTGGTCCTAGTGAGAAGTGTAATTTGTTCCAGTTCTACTTTATAATTTGGGATTGGGGTGGGAACTGGCTTGCCTTGCAGAATTATAGTCTCCCAGCCTCATTCTTTGTTAGAGTTGAAAGAGATGAGATTGTTCTGGATAGGAAGGAAGTAGAATAATTAAGTGTGGGTTAATTTCTCCTGCCCTGACTTTATGAAAATCATCTGCAAGGCTAGCAGAACTCAATAATATTAATTGCTCGGTACTAAGGAGAGCCCGTCCTGTTTTATACGTACAGCTTCATTTATCCCCGTCACAGAACTTATGAAGAAAAGGTGCTTTTTATTGTCCCCATTTTACAGACAAGAAACTGAGATACAGAATAAGTAACTTCTGTGGGTTGTACAACTCCTAAGTAGCAGAGCCAGGATTTGAAACAGGCGGGTCTGGCTCCAGACCCACAGCTCCTGCAGGGTGCTGTGTGCCCTCTTTTGTGAGAGTTAGACTATGTATGCAGTTTAAACCGGGGAGGGTTGTCGCAGTTCGAAGGTTGAGGCTTTTCCTAGGACTCTAGGCTCTGTTGTTTCTGAGAGCAAATTTCAGTTGCATACACTTCGACTATAAAAGGCCTGATTTCTTGAGCCTTCAGCAAGGTCTCAGAAAGGCCTGTCAACAGAATAACTAATGGCCGTTCGGTGTTTTTGGCAGAGGTTCTGTCTGAACACCCTGCAGCACGAGTGGTTCCGGGTGTCCAGTCAGAAGTCGGCGGTGCCCGCCATGGTCGGGGACTACATCGCCGCCTTCGCGGCCGTGTCCCCGGATGTGCTGCGCTACGTCATCAACATGGCGGACGGCAACGGCAACACGGCCCTGCACTACAGCGTGTCCCACTCCAACTTCGAGATCGTGAAGCTGCTCTTGGACGCCGGTACGTTGGCCGCCCCAGGCTCCTCTAGCAGCGCTCCCGTGGCGCCCGGCCGTGTGAGAAGCTGGCTCATCCACTCGCGAATTCTGTGGCTCTCTTAAAATCCTTTCCATTGCTTTTTCACGGGATATGGCAAGAATTTAGCTCCGAGGTTTTCACGGGAGGCTTGTTGGGGTTTCAGCAGAACTTTGGGGACAGAATCCAGGTCTGTTTTAAAACGAGGTTGCGAGGGTTTTCTCATTGCAGTTCAGCTGCATTCAGGCAAGGTGTGTCCCTGGTAATAAGCATGACCCAGGTGCCCGCCTGGGCTGAGTCACACGGCCTTGGCTGGGGAGCCTCAGGAGGGTCAGAGCAGCATGTTGGGCCATCTTCTTCATTCTTGCTCCACATCTGCCGTCCAGCTGTCCTGCAAGGGGAGAGCCGCTTCGAAATGCGGTCAAGCAAAGCCACTGTCACGGGCTATGTTAGAATTCTCACCATTCCCTCCAAGAAATCCCCGTTATTGGGGAATCAGCATAGAGAAAAAAAGTGTTATCGTACCTGACCGTAGTAGGGAGAATGGTAGAAATTCTTGTTCATAAATGGATGTTGCCATTCCAGTCTATAGCCGGTCAGTGTATTCAGTGGTGCATAGAAGGGTCCCCTTGAGAAATAGTGAGCTTTCAACTTTTTGTTCAAACAGAGCAGCCCAATGGTATATTTAGACCCCAAATCACCTGTATTTTTTATATATATATTTCTACAGTAGGTTTGTGAATGATCCATAGTTCATAGTACCTCAGTCTAATTAACGAGGACATGGCACGGACATCTCATTTAGAATAAGCAATAAATTATTCAATTTTCCGATACTGCCTTCTGACCACACTCTAATTTTTTTCTACCGTTTTAGGGGTGTTGCATTAATGCAGAGAAGAGACCCAAGCAAATATTTTTTCTCTGTGAAGTTCACTACCTAGTCTAGGGGCTATATGAAAGCATGTAATGATTTCCAGTTTAAAGAAAGGAATTTCAAGCCTCCTTCCTTTCAGAACTTCTGGACTGTAAACAGAGTTAGCAATAATGTTTGCCCAAGTTATTGTTTAAACAGAGAAGTGGATCATATCCAGGGATATTGAAAGCAAAATCAGTTTTATATCCTGAACATAACAATTTAATTTACCCTAGGAAAATTAGAACTATTTTAATTCCATTGTTAATGGTTTTAGTTCCTCACTCTTCTGTGTTTACTTAAATGTTTACTGCTCACGATTTAAACATCAAGATTCTGGCTCCATTAAAATATATTTGTGAATCAAGGATGCTGCAGCATCCATGAAGAAATAAATGTCACAGCTAAGTGCAGTGCCTCAAAGAACATGCCTGCTTACCCTCTTCACTGCACAACTTTTTCTTTCTTTTTTTGTTGTTCTGTATGAAACATTTCAGTTTTTTTTGTAACTGCCATTATTCTCCACAAATGCAATTTGTGTATCCCAAGGAAATTTTTCTCGTTGCCTTCACTTTCACTCCTTTATGATGGAAACATTCTTAACATTTTAACTTGATTTCTGTTCACACGTAAAAAGTTCTTTCCTGCACACTCTATTCCTTTCATTTAACTAGAAAGTGCTAAAGGAATTTTTTAAATGCCTAGAGGACAATTTAGCCCCTGAAGACTTTAAGAGTTATAGGAATAGAAAAGGTCTGGCTTATCGGATCTGTTACTTTCAGACAGTTTCTTAGAGATCTGATTGCAGTAGCTCCTCAGACCACATATCCTAGAGCTAGGTGTTATGTGACTGGAATTCTGCTTCTGAGGACCCTGCACAACTGAGAGTAACAAATGCAGGCTCTCCAAATGAGTAGTGGCTGTATCATAGCCACCGCCATATTCGGTATTCTACGCACCACCTTTACAAATCCTGCCTTCATTTGTAATTCTCACGGCCTTCCTCACTCTAAAACAGTGTTTCCAAACAAAGCTTAATGTCTCTATCCCACATTATTGTTTATTCTTCAAAGCTACCATTACAACTTCACATACCTCCAAGCTCTTGTAGTTCAAGCACCAGTTGTAAACAAGACATAGTATCGAAGTTTGCTGTCCCTTCTGTTGCTTCAGGCCTCATGAAATAGAAAATTTGTTTTTGTTTTTGTTATAAGAACATCTCTTACAGCTCCTTCAGGATCACTTTCGGTCGTGGACCACCTGATTCCATTTCGCTGGGCTTTCCCACATACCATATCTTCCCTTCATGAATCCCACTGCTGCTGTTTGGAGATTGCTTCTTCTTAAGGAGATTTATTTCTTTGCAGATGTGTGTAACGTAGATCACCAGAACAAAGCAGGATATACCCCCATCATGCTCGCAGCCCTTGCTGCCGTGGAGGCTGAGAAGGACATGAGGGTTGTGGAAGAACTCTTTGGCTGTGGGGATGTGAATGCCAAGGCCAGTCAGGTCAGTGGGCTTATTTCCAGGGCTCCCTGAAGCATCTCTGTCAGATGTGCAGCAGACAGGCCTGCTGTGAGCACTCAGGCAGAGCAGCCGCTGGCTCGCTGGCGTGCCTGGAGTCCATGTGGTTCTCTGGTGGCACTTGACGACAAAACACACTGATGAAATATTTGCTCAAATTTCGAACTGCAAACTTCTCCATCTTTTGCCCTGAATTTCCTGTTTGAAGTGGTTTGTATGTAAATTCTGCAAGTTGTGTATTAGTGACTGGGGCTGCCCGTGCACATGTGACTGTTGCTTCTTGAGCATCTCTGTATGGTTATGCCTTCATGCCAGGCACTGAGTATCCCTAGTTCAGATGTGCTTATAGTGTGAATTTTAAACATCGTCTAAACTTTGCAGCTCCTTATTATAGTAAGACAGATCCTCCCAGCTAAAGGAACAGATCCTTTCCTTATGATCTTTCTTAGCTTGTAGCATACCCGAAGCTTGTTTCTCCATGCCTTTCGCTACCCCATCCCAAGTAATTTCACATCCATTTTTCTTCCCTCTTTTGTCACTCACTCCTCACCCCCTCTTCTCCCCAGCACAGCCCCATTAAGCTCATAGCCCTTGCCAGGCCTCCATATGTACTACTGACTTCTACTACTGTTTTTCCCATAGGCTGGACAGACAGCCCTCATGCTGGCAGTCAGTCATGGGCGAATAGACATGGTGAAGGGCCTGCTGGCCTGTGGGGCTGATGTCAACATCCAGGACGACGAGGGTTCCACAGCCCTGATGTGTGCCAGCGAACATGGGCACGTGGAGATCGTCAAACTGCTGCTGGCCCAGCCAGGCTGCAATGGCCACCTAGAGGACAATGTAAGCTGTGTCCATTGGGCCCCCATGCCAGCAGGCTGGAGGGACATGGGAGGGAGCTCTGAGTTCTGTTTAGCAAGAGGAGAGGGAAAATCCTCCTTCATTCTCCACATGGATTTGTGTTACCTTCCAGCCACTCCCTTCACTGCCCAAGTTGGCAGAATTTACTGCATGCAAACTAATAAACTAAAACCCAAAGATGGAAATATAAACAGGCCTTTGCCCAGAATTCATACAGTGAAGAAAGTGATTTAATGGCCACATACAAGAACCAGAATACTAAAGGTAAATAAATAATCAAAACACAGAATCAGATGCAGTGTAGGCAACTTCTGATAATCCACTAAGAAGAGAGGACCAGGTCCCCAGTCCATTTGGTTATCTGAACTGTTGGTCACTAGAAGCTGAGGTTATAGATGCTGAAACCAGTTACTACCACAGTTTTAAACACTTTGCTGCTCAAAGGGAAAGAAGGAAAGTGATCTACTATGACCCATCAAAGTGAATCATTTATGTAGTATTTGTGAATTAAAGTGAATAAGTTAGGAAATCCAGGGTATCTTTGCTTCTTTAAGCTCATTTTCCCACTTCTGGTCAGTCTGTTCTCTTCATCACTCTAATTTCCTCCCCCAATTCCCAAGCTACCCCCATTCCCAGATAACCCCTTTGGGAAACATTATAAGGAAAAGTGATACTTCTGAATGTCTCCATGCAGAGGTAAGGCATGCATAGGCCACAAGGGCAGAGAACTAGCATTTGGGTTGTGAAACAGTTTGAAGGTCATGTAGGTTGGGCTCAATTGGTTCTGGTTTTGAAGTTTACCTTTGTGGCACATGGTTTTGGATCATGGCACCTGTCAGTTCAAAACACCTAAAAAAAATTAGAGGGAAAATATTCTCCTTCATACTAAACTGCAGATACCTTTGGGTCCAAGCTGGCAGGAAGAGCAAATCAGTGCTTTACTGGCATGAGAGGCTGACCAGCTTCCACAGTTCCAGCTTCCGAGGTTTGGAACACCTGAGCTGCAGTTGTCCCAGCTTCCCTTCACCCCCCTTGAGGGGGGAGAGAGTTTTCAAAAAGCTCTACTTTTCCCCGGAGCAGTTTGTTAGATGTGGTTTGTCTTTTGGTTGCTCGATTTTTCTTCTCCTCTCTCTCAGTAAGGATTAAATTATAGATACAGTAATAAGAGACCATACAGCCACAGTGACTTCCAGAAATCCTGGCCACCTTGGCTAATTGTCTACTTCCTAGTCGTAGGATATCCAACTGACCTTCAGAAGAAGAGCAGTTCCTAGAACTCAGAGTGGGAGGAGAGGATCATGAGCTTCAAACCACATGGAGATTGTTTCCTGCTGCTGACAGGGAGTCCTTATTTCAAGACTAGAGAGAAAATAAATTGCTTTCCTTTTACCTTGATGCTCCAGCAAAATCCCTCCAATTTAATAGCAATCAAGCATTTAACTGAAGATACTTATTTCCCATATCCAGTGTTTCCCCCTCTTTATTGCCATAAAATATATGTATCAAGCCACCAAGATTCAGTTCTCATACATGTTACTTGTTAGAATTAAACAGAGGTGGTTAAGGCTTTAAGATCATAGTCCCCCAGAGGAAAGGTAAGAAATCTTTGGTAATTGCAGGGCCTAAGAACACACATCATACAACTAATAGAAGCACCTGACATATATGAAGTGCCGAATCAGCGTGAGCCATTATTATCATTACTACATGTGGCAAGACCACACAGGTCTAAATTTAAAAATAAAGTGTCTCTTACTAGCAGAACGCATGTACACACACACATATTTTAGTACTTCCATTGGATCATAGTTCTACCTGTCTTCTCCTGCTGCCCTCTGATGGCGAGCATGAATGCTACTGTTTAGCACAGTTGAGGCCAGACCCCTGCTTGTCCTTGTCCTGAAGCTCCAACATCCTCACGTGGAGGGTTTTATTCTGTGCAAAATTATCCAAATGGCTAACGGACAGATGGTTGAATAATAGTTCTTCATCGTTGACCTGCATTTTTTGAGCAGCCACTGTGTACAGACCTCTGTTCAAAACACTGTAAGGCAAAGACAAAAGGAATGGGATGCTTCCCCTCTTTACTGTGAGTTTCATGTGGGTGGGGGTTTATCTTTTCATCTTTACATTCTCAGTGCTTAACCCACAGAGGTCCAAAAAAGTTTCCCAGACTGCTGAACAGATGGGTACATGGACCTCTGTGGAGCTCATCAACTGCTAGAAAGAGTTTTGTTTTTGTAGTTTTTTTTTTTTTTTACATTTTGGCCATTTGTAAGTTTTAGAAACCCACTCTTGCTTTTTCTTGTCCTCTCATCTTCAGGATGGCAGCACTGCCCTCTCGATAGCCCTGGAAGCTGGACACAAGGACATCGCCGTCCTTCTGTATGCTCATGTCAACTTTGCCAAAGCCCAGTCTCCGGTCAGTGTCGTGCATTTGGCGTTTGCAAGTAGGCTGAAATCCGGCCAGCTGTTGGGCCCCCTTCCTCAAAACTGACAGGAGATGCAGGCTTTATGATGATTCTGCAAATGGAACTTTTGGTCTAGAACTTAAGAATTAATCATTTTTGCTGCGCCCAGCAGGCCAGGAGCACAGATGCTTAGCACAGCAGAGGCCAGGTGTCCCTGCTTGTGTTTAGGAAACAAGCTCCAACATCCTCCCATGGAGGTTTTTATTCTGTGCAAGATTATTCAAAGGCATGTCCTGAGCCCATGAATACATGTTGCCGTATTCCTGGCATTTTTTCTAAAGCAGATAGTAGGCAATCTGTAGTTCCAGGGTTCACTCTTCCCTGTGCAGTTGACTTCCCAGGGCAGCAGGGTGTGACCTTCTGACTCCCAAGCTGCTTGTGGACCAGGTCCTACGTCCACAGCCCCTGCCTGCTCCTGGTTCTAGTTCATGGTAGTAGTCAGCTGTGGTGGATGGAGTTCCCGTGCGACAGAGGTTATATCTGCTATAGGACACTTATTAATCTCCAATTTTTTCCTTTTCCTGATCTCTAGAGTACTCCTAGGCTTGGAAGGAAGACATCTCCTGGTCCCACCCACCGAGGTTCTTTTGATTGATTAGGTGCAAACAGCCCTCCATTTACATGCCACCAGTAAGCTGCTATTGTTCCTATCCTGGTGACGATACTGAATGTATAAGTATAATGTATTGAGCTCACCAGCAAACAGAACAATTAAAGCTGAGGGCTAAAGGCAGAAGCTGTCACGGTGGAAGCGGGGCCAGCAGGAGATTGCTGACACGGCACACGCCCCCTCCTTTCTGACCATCTTCCATCTGTGTGGGACAAACTTGAACCCCAGCCTCTGTTGCTGTTGAGTCTCTGCTCCGTTATGTACAGTTGTAGGAAATTGTAACCTGACCTCAGCGGACAGCGTCTATTTCTTCTCTTCACCTCCCACCACCGCTGGCAAGTGTTCCTTCTCACTGGCATCTGTTTTTTTAAATTTTCCACAAATAATTAAATTTACTAAATGTGGAATCATTGGAAAACTTAAAAATTCCATTCCAGGATGGTTTTTATTGATTTTTATTTTTTATTTTAAAGTAAGGAAGTAGATCATCAGTAACTTGGGTCCGGGCTGGTAGGTTTCTGTTTTGTTTTAACAAACAAAAGGACGGCGGAACTCTTACAAAGTAGAAAACTTACAAAAGGAAATGTCTTCAGTTGGTTTTATCTAGGTGGATGTATTATATGGCTTTTTATATAAAAGATATCTATATAAAATTGGCACAGTGTTCTCAACTTTTATATTCCACAGTAATTAAAGACATGAAGAACGACATATAACAGTTCCCAATTTTATTAACAATTGCACAAACCTGTCTGTACCTAATGATGATAAAGGTTGTATTGTGTTAGAGGAACTGGCTCTGTATTTGCCTCTAGAGAAGGAGGTTGTAGTTCTCTGTGTATTTATAGATTCCTTCATACCATGTCATATTTACTTTGGTCCTATATGTATTTAAATGTTTGAAGTGCCTTAGACTCTTGCCATATTTTCAAAATAAAATTTCATTAAGTTCCTGTCCTTGTTCCCTGCTTCATCTCTGACAGCTGTCTGCCCACTAGCTTGACTTACAGCAGTGGCAGCCAAGGCTGACAGATGGAGTGAGTCGGCCAGTGAGTGGGCACTTGGGCCCGAGGCTCCTGGGGCGGGGGCTGTCTTCTGGGGGCACTGTCCCCTCACCACAGCCCTGCTCCCTACCCAGGCTCCACGGCAGGAGGCTGAAATTTAAGACGTTCTTAGGCAGACAGACAAGTAACCTCCAAAGGGAAGGTATTTACTTTTCTCAGATGCAGAAGCATGAGTCCTTGATTCTAATTTTGAGTGTGACTGCTGGTGAATGGTTGAAACCTGGAATGATGAGACAAGAGAGACGAAACTGGGACGACCCTTTATTTCAGTGTATTGTGTGCTGAACAGCACCTGTTTTCAAGTCTGTTTTAAAAAGTAAAGGGAACCAAAGTAGCTCATTAAAGTTGAGGCACAACAGCCAAAATGTAGACTAGGTGTTTGGGCACAGTTGCTGGGGATGAATTTTAACCACGGCCAACGGTAAGCTGTGTCCTAAAGCTAGATCACAATGTTTTTCCTTAAACATCTCTCTCTCTTTCTCCTTCCGTTCATTCCTTCCTTTCCTACATTATTGAGTTCACTAGAGAGGCCAGAGAATAGATTTTTCCAACATTTGTGTCCTCATAAGCTCGTACCTGAAAGCCTGTTTCGTAGGCTCAGAGGTCTGCATCTTTTAGAAAAGAACTTGGAGGAACTGTGAAAAGCAGTCTTGGCAGTTTAGGTAGACTGGGTCAGCAACTGACTACTCTCCCAGGATCCCACCAGGGCCTCTTTTCTATGAACTGTGAAAGTAGAATCATGAGTCTTTTTCCCTCCTGGGACTGATCTGCTTGCTCTGGGGTTTGGGCTAAATTTCTATCAGGTAGTTATTAACCCAAGTTCCTGCAGATCTAGAATGGCACAATAAATTAAAGCAGAAGAGTGTTTGATTTTGATGAAAAGTGGGGCCATGAGTTTTCTGCCCCTTAATGGCATGACATGCTTTTTGAGCAAAGAGGGTTGTATCTCAGGTGGTTTGTGGTCCCAGGAATTTTCTGTTCCATTTGAGAAAGGAAGGGCATTAATATAGTAAATGCATGAGGAAATGAATTCCTACATCTGAATGCTGCATTTCAGATTTCTTGTGCTCAGTTTTGGAATAGAAAATAAATAGTTGTTTTATCTTTGAGTGAGGTTATACAATATGTAACCTCTGGGTAATGTATGTTGGCTTGTGCCTTGTTTGTTTTATTAACACCGGGTTCTTAGAATGCTTTTTATCTTAGGATCTCAGCACACTATATAAACAAGCCTGATCGTCCCCCTTGGTGCAACTGTGATTTATTGAGTGAGGCACAAGTCCGTAAAGGGATTTGTGGCGGGAGACTTGGTCAAGGTTCCCAAGTGAGGCCAGCAACTGGTGGGGGGGTGGGGATGGGGTATTCCTGATTTCATTTTCCAGCTTAAAAGAGGGCTAAACCCTTAGATGACAGGGAGCTAATTTCCTAGAACCATTGCCCTGGAAAGTTAGAAGCTGCAGGTTAGAAATCCACCCCAAGACAAGAATGGAGTAATGGAAACTTTGAGACGTTTATGTTGAGAAAGTAAAACTGACATTTTGTCCTGCCGCTATTATGCCTAAACTGATTAAACCCTCGCTTACCGTGGGGAGTGGGGGGCACTTTGCATCCAGAGAAGTTTACCAGGAATACCCTATCATTGGACTCAAAATTAAACAAAGTGTAAATTAGTGCTCTAATGAGAACAGTATTATCCCTTTTGCAGTGCTTGATATTATAGATATGTGCTAATCCTTGCAAATGTAAAGTAGCCATAACCTTTCCTTTAAACACTGATTTGTGCTTTTGGGGAATGGGGCATCCCACACATTCCATCGTTTTGACTTCCGTGCAAACCACTGCAAATAGAAACATGAGTTTTTTTAATGCTTTTCTATGAGCTTTCCCTTAAAAGTAAGCATAAGAATCTCCCGAGGAAAATGGTAAAAAATGCTAAATCAAGTCCCACTCCAGAGATTCTGATTCTTTAGGTCTGAAAATCTATGTTAAGAAGCATCCCAAGTGATTCTCAACAGACCTTTATTCCACACTGAGCATTTTGTTACTCTCAAATCATGAGATGTTACACATACATTTATTTTCCAAGTAAGTTTGGGGGGAGAGTATTAAAACAAAAAATTCCATTTTAGCTCTGTGTACAAGGAGCCTATCTTGCTGTTGAAAGGCAGTCCATTTGCTCAGGCTCAGTGGCATTTGTCCATCTTCTAGAGTCTCCATTCCTCGAAGGGCAGGCTCTGTTGGCTGCCCCTGATCCATTTTTCTGTTTGTAGGGGCTGAGGGCTTAGTACACATGTGACTGCCTTGAGCACGCTTGTGGGGTCTTTTCCTTCCCCACTTCCTCATGAAGCAGGACTGTAACTGCTTAGGAAGGAGACCGTGAACCATTGCTTGAGCTCTAGAATAAAGACAGTTCTCTATTTTACTTTTTTACTAAAGGCGCAATTTTTTTTTAACCCTGGGCTTGAGCCAGGAGCAATTTAATCCTACTTTCTGCCACAAGGAAATTACTAATCATGTGTTTACTCTGTTCTTATGCAGCATGGCTGTAATTTAGAAGCCAACTGATTATAAAAATACATTTAAAATACATTTTGTTGAAGATTATATTACCACAAAAGGATGTGGCTGAACCTTGTTCGCATCAGCGTTCCAGAGGCTCACACACTCACACTCCCGTCTTCCAAAGTCAAGGCTGTTCCCTCTGGGGTAGAGTTGGGAATTCACAGTCAGCTCTTTAACTGTGAAGGATGGAGTTAGCACTTTGTAAGTGATATCTCTGGATACCTGGCTGGAATTCTGGTGAGGATTTAAGAGAGGAGCTGAAAAGCAAAAGATCACTTTTTATGGGTTGTCATTTATACAGAAATGTCTCATTTAAGGGACATTGGGGGAGGAGTAGGCATTTTAGGAAACAAACCACCCCCTGCTGCTCCATTAAGAACTTTAATAGACAAGAGGATGGGAAATATACCTAATTTTCAGATAATGGAGCCTGCATAAGAAATATTCCTAAGACCAAAAGCCAATCTTCAGTTTAAGCCAGAATAGCTTTTATGCTTGTTCCCCATTCCCCAACCCAGGAAGCTCCAGTTTACCCAGCCCAGAACAACCTGGAAGGGTTGTGACTATGAGTGAGAGAAAGAGAAAAATACCTGAACTCAGAGGGGTAGGTTTGCTTTGCTGTCAGTGGTAGCAAGCAGCTCAGTGATACGGGAAGGTGTGCTGTATGAGACCGGGTGCTGGCTGTGTCAGGCAGCAAGGAGATCCTGGCTGAGTCCCATCTGCTCTGTTATGAAATGCTCCGTGTGCTTAAATAAACAGGCAGTAAAGAAAATGTTCATTGATTCGATAAGTCCTAGATAGTTCAGAGAGCTCACCCCCTACCCTGTCTAAAATATGACACCCCCAGAAAAGATTCTTTGCTGACAGGATGCTCACTAATATCAACTTTTTTGTCTGGGTCTGTAAGGCCATCTGCCAGGGCCTTGGAAGTTCTCGCGCTTAGCTAGTAAATATTAGTTGAATGAATGAGTATAAAAAGATAGTAATTATAAGCACAGCATTGGAAGTCTGGAGAGCATTGCCATTAGGGCGGGGGAAAAGATGACTGGGAAGGGCACATGGGGGTGGGAGGATACTGAGCTTCTGGCAATGGTAGTTGTCCTATGTGGTAGTTGAAGCCCTGTGTGCAACTATAGTTCAATTTATAAACACTGATGCAAGCAAGGTATAATTCATCAGGCTGTGTTCACAATTTGTGTACTTCTCCATATGTGTATTAACTTCAATTTTTTTGGTTTTTTTTTTTTTTTTAAGCAAATGAAAATGTTTGGTCAAAAAGATCTGGGAGGAGTATAGATTTTGTAGGTTTGAAGGTGAATAGGTACAAAAAAATTGATAGTGAATGACTAACAGTTGGAAACTCTTGACCCTCCCATTGTCTTAAGGTTAATCCACAGCTCTATACACGGTGGATGTTGTAACCCCCTGATAAGCTTGACATTAGAGCTACTCTTAGATATTTCAATTCTCTTTCTGGGTGTGACAAGATAGGATGTACTTCTCACCTAACTTTGAAGTTTGTCTTGGCTATGTGACTTGCTTTGTCCCATGAAACATTAGAGAAGATGATGTGTCTGTTCCATTCCCATAGAAGCTTTAAAAGCCAGAATGCAGTTGACCATGTCTTCTCTTCTGGAAGCAAGAGTTATGCTGGCCTTTTGTCGGCCTGGGTCCCTGAGTTACTGCGTGAAGTTGAGTCCCCTTGCCAACCTGTGTCACAGTAATATAACAAGCAAGAAATAAACCTTTATTATGCTATTTTCCTAATTCTCCTGTAGATGGTGCATAACCAGTCCATCCTAGCTGTAAAGGAGAGAAGGAAATCCATTATATACTGTGTATGCTTTAGGGCTTTAAAGACTAAATCTTGAGAAAGAAAAACCTGTCTTCTCTGTGCCCTGGGAAGCATATTGAATCTTATGAACATGTAGTTCTTAAACTTTAGTGAGTGGCAGAATCACCTGGAGAGCTTGTGAATCCAAGACTGAGTTTTCTGATTCAGTAAATCTAAGAGGCCCAGCCAGCTTTCTGACAAGTGCCAGGTGACGCTTTTTCTGCAGCTATGGAGCCCACACTCAGAACTGCTACTCTAGGGAAGAGGTCTTGCCTTACCTCCATGACAAGTACCTACTGGATAGGAAGCCTGATTGTCTGTATTCTTTCTTCCTTGTGTCTTTTTTGCAGTTTCTGGTGACCAAGCCTTTAAGTTAGCCTTTTCCCCGTGGAGTTTTTGCTCCCGAATTTTAAAAAAAAGAATTTTGCAAAGATGTCGTTGCCTAATGGTGCATCATTCCTTTTACAGCTTATATAATATATCAAGTATTTATGTATCCTAGATTTATCCCAACTTGGGTCTTAGACTTTGGACAAAGGACTTGACTCGCAGCAGTCTTGTAAGAAAATTGACCCACACATTACACTTAGAAAGAAAGAAATCTTTATTTATGCTTATCCCACTGAGTCTTTCTATGTGTTGGCTCACTCTCTAGTGAACATGCATTTTAAAAACCATGGCCTCCTCTCCAGTCCCCAGTGCCATACAGAAGAGAAAGGGTGTGCCTCCTTGCCATTCTCCTCTCAGCTGCTGCCTCTGAATTCTATCTCTGTGGTCTTATTCTGTCTCCAAGGAATGGGGCACAATGGTATTCCCTTACAGAGCCAGGACAACAGTCATTCTGGATGCTTATGCCAAGGTCTGAGACGGGCATCTGCGAGGGAAGGCCACCACTCCGCTTCCCTACGTGCAGTGCATGTCTGTAGCTCTGGGGTCAGAGTCTGAGTTGAGCAAGAAGGAGAAGAAATGTTTCACTGGGAACCTGGAGGCCACTTGTTCATGTCTTCCCCATCTATACATTAATCTCTGAGTGACCAGACTCACTTCTAGGAAGTATACTTGGTGAGAACGATAAATGGAAGGCTTTGAATGGCCAAAGGAACTAATGAAGTTCCCTGTATGCTTCTTTTAATCACTGTCAGGTCATATGGCTAAATACATACCAATAACTAGAAGCTTGGTGTCTGGCTTATAAACCCTGCTATGTATTCTAGTCTATGTAATGTTTACCAACGTGGAACAGAGTATTTTTACTGACCTTTATGTGTCTGAGTTTAGGGATTCTGCTGAAGAGATCAATAAGCCTGCCATTCCTAGAATACAGCGATCTTGGATTCATGAATTTGTTCTGCCATATTCTTTTCTGTGTTTCTAATCCAAATTAAGATTAGGTAGGCAAAACACTGCCATTACCTCCCAGCAAGCCTTGTTAAAATTAGCCTTTTAGTAATCTGTTCATACAGTGATTTCTATCTGGAGAATTTTATCCAGATGTCAACACAGTGAATATTAACTGCTACAGACAATCCACCACATCTGGGTAGAAATGTCTTGTATTATCTTGAGCCTGTGGAAATATAGGGGAGAGTCACTTTTCTGGACTTGGCTTCTAATGCCTTATAAAGCTTTTTTTAATATGTCTCCCTACGTATATGTATATCTATATTTATACATACACACACAGAGACAGATAGTGATGTGTAGGTCATAGGAAATTTTGTTCACTTTTTTTTATTTGTTTTCAGGGGGTGGTGGTGGTGCATGGGCTGGGAATCAAATCCAGGTCCCCCACATAGCAAACAAGAAGTCTGCTACTGACCCCCAAAGCATGACTTTTAACTACTTCTGCACATCCTATAGTTTCAACAAGTATTAAACACACCTGTAGAGTTGAAGACCAGTGAAGCATACTAAGGTTGGGGCAATACAAGTGAAGAAACTGCAAGGACCCAGTTTATTTGAAGGTGGATGTTGCTTCTAACACCTTTTCAAGGGGAGCATCTTTTTCTCACTAAGTTGGCATCAGTTATCTAAGGTCACAGTAGTGCACCCTCAAAACCTCAGTGGCGTACTACAGGCGTTCATTATTCCCATATCTGAGTGGTCAGTGAGGTGGCTCTGCTCATCTCGGCCAACCTCACAGCTGTCAGCTGATGTAAGCTGTCTTTGGGAAGGCAACTGAGGTGATTCAGCTATTCCCTGTGACTTAATTCTCTAGACAACTGGCCCAAACATGTTCTTATGCTGATAACAGATAGGCAAGAGAGTAAGTGGACAGGGCGTCTTGACATTTAGGTTAGAACTGGAATCCCATCATTTCCATGGTATTCACCAAAGCAAGTCACAGGGCCAGCCCAGGTTCAAGAGGACCAGGAAACAAATTCTACCTCTCTAGTGAGAGGAACTGCAAAGTGACAAGTCAAAGTACTGGGACACAGAGAGAGGTGAAAAATCAGGAGCTGCAAAATGCAATAAATATCACAAGTGGTGTCCTCTCCCAATATTTTCTGGCCAAGATTTCAGGGTTGCTCAAGGGACACACTTCTAACCTCCTTAAATATCTCTGGGAAACTGTCCTCCCTTGAGGCTGACGTTTGCAGAGCCTTTTCCACTCTGGAGGTCTGCGCGTCCTCACCCATGCCATTATCACCACCGTGATTACCGTCCCAGGGGAGCCACTGGCAAGAGTCACCTACCACATGGCAGTTTCTTAGAAATTGTGGTGGTATCCTAGCTGTAAGAGAGGAGAGTCGTCATCTAATTAAAAAGTCTCTTGAGAGCTAATTTCAGATAGCATTTTGACTTCTGTTTTAATATTTTTATAGAGAAATATCAACACACATACAGTCCAACCATATTATACAATCAGTGGCTCACAATATAGTTGTGTACTCATCACCATGACCATTTTTAGAATATTTGTATCACTCTAGAAAAAGAAAAAAAAACTCATACATTCTGCAGCCTTTACTACCCCCGTCGTTGACCCACAGCATTTCAATCTACCCACTGTTTACCCTTTTATCTCCCCCTATTATTTATTTATTTTTTAATCCTTATTTTTTTACTCATCTGTCCATACCCTGGATAAAAGGAGCATCAGACATTTCCAATCACAGAGTCACACTAAAATCTATATAGTTATACAATCATCTTCAGGAATCAAGGCTACTAGAACACAGTTCAGCAGTTTCAGTACTTCCCTCTAGCCATTCAAATACACCATAAACTAAAAAGGGCTATCTATATAATGCGTAAGAATAACCTCCAGGATAACCTCTCAACTCTATTTGAAATCTTTCAGCCACTGAAACTTTACTTTGTCTCATTTCTTTCTTCTCCCTTTTGGTCAAGAAGGCTTTCTTAATTCCATGATGCTGGGTCCTGGCTCATCCCCGGGGTCTGGTCCCACTCTGCCAGGGAAATGTATATCTCAGAGAGTCATGTCCCACGTAGAGAAGGTAGTAAGTTCACCTGCTGAGTTGGCCTAGAGAGAGAGAGGCCACATCTGAGCAACAAAAGAGGATCTCTCAGAGTGCCTCTTAGGCATAATTATAAGTAGGCTTAGCTTCTCCTTTGCAGGAGTAAGTTTCATAAGGGTGAACCCCAAGATCAAGGGCTCAGCCTATTGAATTGATTGTTCCCACTGCTTGCCAGAATATCAGGAATTCCCCTGGTGGGGAAGTTGAATATTTCCTCCTTTCTTCTCAGTCCCCAAAGGGGGCTTTGCAAATACATTTTTACTCTCTGCCCAGATTACTCTGGGATATATCTGGGCATCACACTAACCTGTACAAACCAACAAGATCTCACGCCCTATTCAAGATTCCATGTAATTATGGTGTTCAAGTAAACTGACCATACCAGTTAAACCAGACAACATGCTTCTAAAAGTGTAAATTTTGCATCAAATAAACATCTCTCCCTTTGGTCTTGCACAGAGGTTGAAGTTTGAAAATAGGGACCATATCATCCTTTACCTTTTTCAGCCTTTTTACAGTCGCTGAGTGAGATGATGCTGGCTTTCATAGCGTCAGTCTTAGCCTACTTCTTGCATTGGTTCAGGCAGAGAGCCCGGGGCATGGCAGGTGGAGTCCATATTGTGACTGGCTTCCTGATGCCCTGGAGGTTTCTTCTCTGGGCAAGACTGCCAGAGCCAGGTTTTGCTGCAGCCTCAACTCCTTTCTAGGGAAACCACTTTTCCCCACCACCAAAATGGCAAATAGAATAAGAATCCTTTGCTGATGTTGAGAGGAGGGTTCCTGGGACAGAGTCGGATTGAAAACCTGTCCGGTGACGCGGATGCTGCAGGTTTTTCACTGGCAAGTCTCTGGTGGTCACACAGCTGAAGGCAGCTGTGCCAAAAAGGAAGAGACTGGTTCAAGGGGGAGAGGGTGTGGGCCTGCAGTCCGCAGTCCAATCAGCAGTATATAGCAACACGTTTAAATGGGCTCTCCCAGCGGAGAGGGAGCCTGGAAGTGTCCATCCAGCTGAATCAAGTGTTATTCATTCGTTCAGCTAAAACTCCGAATGATCACCATTGGTCTCTCTGTGAGCAGATTTGTTAAGGGGTATGAGTGATTGGTGTAACCAAAAAATCAGGATCTAAGGGATGATTTTAATGGCTGAATCATTATATGGGTATTCCTTTTTGCTTTCTCTTATATTGGAGTAGACGGGGAAATTCCTGAAATCTCTGAATTGTAATCCTGCCGCCTTGATTTCTGACAAATGATTGTACAGCCTTTATCTTGTGCCCTTGTGATTGTAAAAACCTTGTGACTAGCCTTCATTTGTTCCCATTCATCCAGTTTTACAACTTTAGAGTCTTATAATCACTAAAGACAGCCCCTAATGTTTACTAATGAAGGGTCTTGGTCAGCCCAGAACTAACCCACCCCAAATCCAGAGTTATCTTGATAACTGAGACTGGATCTAACCAAAGTGGGCCCAGCTGACATGTGCAGTAGCTTAGACTTTAACCCACAAGTCACCTGTGATTCATTCTGCCGTTTTCTTACATATGTTCTGTGACTAAGCATGTAATCAATCTGTGCATGCTCAATAATCAGATCACCTCTAATCACATCATCTGGGACCACTGTGCTCATTATTCTAAACCTGCCCATCTTTTTCTCTAATAAAACTATCAGAATTACTGCAGCTCGGGGAGACACATTTTGGGCAGATAGGCCATCTGCTCTCCTGCTATGTGCCTAGTAATAAATTCTTTCTCTCTTGGAAACCCCGGTGTCTCAGGAATTGGTCATTGAGCACATCAGGCAAAAGAATCTACGGCCTTTGTCTGGTAACATTAGGTGGGCTCCGGAGGCTGAGACTCTACCCCCTCTGCCCCCACCAGTCACGTTATTCCTCCGAGCAGCCTGGCCTGTCAGCTCCCCCTGGTGGCCAGTGGTGGACACACGCAAGCATGAGCCGACTCTGTCTAATGCTGATTTTCACAGGGAGTGGGCTATAAAATCGATTTAAGGACAACTACAAGCACTTTTAAAAATTGAATAAAGCAATAATTTCAGATAATATCACGTATAGTAATGCTAAGTATCATTTCATGAAAGTTTACATAATACATATATTGGTTCTGCCTCATAAAGTAAGATGTATTTGTTACAGTGGGTTGAAATTAAAAGGCTGCAAAGCCCAGGTCTAGAACAAGATACAGCTGGGTCTTCCACATTTACCATGTTAAGGAATACTGGAAAGAATCATCTCCAAGCAGCCAGTGGACTTATTTTAAGGTGGTGGGGGCACGAAAGTAGGAGATGGTATAGTCCCTCCCCCTCAAAGGCTTGCAGCTTACTTGACATACAAGCCACACACAAATACAGATAAACAGGTTATGGGCTCAGCAGGAGCCTGAGAAGGGCCAAGACAGGCTGAGCCGAGGGTTCTGTGGGAACGGAGAACTGGGGATTCCGGTAGATTTGTCTTGAGCTGCGTCGTGAAGGAAACGACAGCCATGAAAGTGCTAGACAGGAAAAGGAGTTTTTTACCCCTTAGCAGACGGAGACAGAAAGGACTTTCAGGGTAATGTCATCACTACAGCTTTTTTAACGAGGACTCTGAAGTTCTGACTGGCCCAGAGTTACCCCACCACTAAGACACCCGACTAGAGGGAGCAGGCTTCCTGCCCTCTAGGCCAAGACGTTCTTGTCGCTTCTCCAAACTCCCGAGAGGCTGCTCTGCAGCCATACCCTTTGATTTCACATTCTCTGCCCTGGTTTCAAAGAGTGAAAAATAGTAACAGCAGCTTTTACATAGTGTTTATGTAGGGACCGGGCACTGTCTGAGTACTTTATACTTGACTCATTTTCTCCTCCCTGCACACTGACTGGCTTGGTGATGCCCTGGAGGTGCCACTGTCGCTGGCCCCTCTGTACAGATGAGGAAACAGAATCACGAGGTTAAGTACCTTGCCCCAGGTCAACAGCTATAAAGCAGAGAAGCCAGGCCAAGAACTTAGGCCTGGCGCTTGTGAGGATGGTTCAGTGGTAGAATTCTCGCCTGCCATGCGAGAGGACCCAGGTTCAATTCCTGATCCATGCACTTCCCAAAAAACAAACAAACAGAAATTCAACAAATGGTGCTGCAATAATGGGATACTCACGTGGAAAAACAGTGAAATGTGACCCTGCCATACAGCATAGAAAAAAATTTAAAAGAACCTAGGGCCCCCCACCCCCACCCCGGGCTCCCGAGACCCTATGCCAACCTCCCCACCACACCACCACACCTCTCTCTCCTAGACAGACTTAGCCAAAGCAACATACCCCTCTGGGGATGTTATATTTCTAGTGTTAGAGACCTGAGTTCCAGAGAGAAAATCAATTAAGTCACCCCCTTATCTGAAATTAACTCAGCAGGACAAGTTTATTGCTAGGAGAAGCCTGTGAGTTGAGTTGAACCTGCCTTTTAACATCCCTGGCCCTGTGTGAGTCTCACAAAGCTCTCCTCTTCTGTTCATGATGATCTATGAACAACAGCACAAAAGAAGAAAGTTTAGGCCCAGAATTGGGTCCCTGATACATTCTAGATCCTTCTGAATTAAAGACCCAGAAGTCAGATTCTGGAGGTGCCCTAGCTTTTGAAAGCACAATCACCCATGCTCTGTGTGCCGCTGCGTCTCGCTCTCCAGCCTGCCACTGCCTGGCGGTGTATTATTAGAAAGACGTTGCTCCATCGGGCTCTGTATCCCAGCAGTGTGGCTGGCTCAGCCCTCTGGGTTGTGGTTTCAGGCAGCCAAAAGACTGTAGCTGATCGGTCAGTGAGGACAGAACTTATTTACCTGGCACAGGACTGTAGCTTTGATAAGGCTTGCTCAAGGTGCCTTTCCAGAGTGACCAGTTTGCTTACCTTTGCTATTTCCTTTGGGGAAACCTCAGACTGCTAAAAAAGAGCAATAAAAGGCACAAAGAATTTTAAAATTTTCTCCTCAACCTTACTTAGCTACCAGTATTAGTCCATCACATCAGAAGTGAGGGACCACGGAAACCGGGGTGAGTCACAGTGCAGGGCAGAGGGGAGGCAGCCAAGGGGAGGGGCTGCTTTTCCTGCCAGAGATTGGAGACGGCTGTCCTGGGACCACTCTGTGGTGCTCAATAAAACACCTACCAGCTTCGGTTCTGCAGACAAGTCCTGTGATACCCCTCTTGCCCAGAAGTCTTCACAGACAGGCACCTTTCAGTTCTGATGAAGCCAGGCACCCTGTCCAGAGCAGAGGAAGAAAGGAATCTATGAAAGTAGGGAACCAGCAAAACCTGCAGTGGGCAACACTCTGCCAGTAACCTAAAGACTCTAGAGGAGTCACACAAGGGCCCAACAACCCTTCCTCTATTATATTCAGGTCACATAACTCATTGGCCTGGGAGATAGGAACTTCTAGAAAGAATCCATACTTCTTTCTCCAAGCCTGATGTAGTTGGAAAAGCAAGTGATGAGGAAATGACTTCAAATGTTCTTGTGAAAATACTTTGTAACTGCATTATAAAAGTATTGTTATGCTAATGGTAATGTGATTTTTTTTTTAATTCCAAATTTTATTCACTGGCATCCTTCCCCAGAGCACACAAATAGTCACACAAAAATGGTGCTTTCCAAATTACCCCACAGGCATGGACAACAGCTGGTCCAGTGGGTAAGCTTTAGATGTCGAAGTTGGGTTGGATTGTCCTTTGCAGCACTGAACCCCAAGCCGGCAGCTCTGATGGGGGATAAAGAAGAAAAGCTCACTGTGTCGTGAAGAGGTTGTTCTGA